>VMDO01003286.1:99372-146719 GCA_007922755.1 Pedetes capensis
TTATCTGGAAAACTGTCATTTTTGTGGAGGAAATAATTTAAATAAACCATTCACAGTAATATTGATGATTGATCTAAAGGCTACAAATATATTCTGACATGTAAAATCTTGAATAATAAATGAGGACCATGTGTGATTTTTAAAAGTCATCTATATATAATCTGGGACACAGCTTTTATTCTAAAGTCTCTAATCCTGATGATCAGTTAGAAACTGACTTCTAATTTTAATTCCTCAATAGCCATTTTCATACATCAAAAATATTCTAAATACTTTCTGATTTTTTTTGCTAATTCCAATAAGGCAAAAATACTCGCAAAGATCATAAGAAAACTTGTATACCTTTACATCTATACATCTATGTATCTCCTATTTAGCACTAGACTATAGTGGTAAGCTTCCTTCAAGAGGGAGTCACTATGAATAAGATTTTATTAATCAGATGCACTGTCCATGCTACTCAACTATTTTAAAAAGGGCAACTATAACCAAAACCCCTTTATAGCTTTATTATCACTTTAAGCTTCAGCAAATAGCTTGTCTTTATCTCTCCTGGCAATAAAATCTCTAAAATATCCAAAGTGTAAAGGTTGATATCTGTCATATTAAATTTAATGCTGATAACTTGCAACTGATTGCTCAGTTTTAGGTGCTCAAATAAATTTCTAAATTGTTCAGAAGTAGGAACAATGCTTCTGAGTTAGCAGTTTGAAAGTTTCGATTTACACTATTGAATACTACCCTAGAGTATATTTGACAGTGGTGCTAGGCTATTCATAACGTTTTCAATGGCTAATTGTTTTGGGAGTGGACTGCCCTTCTCCTTAGTCTGTCTTAGTCTGGAAGCTCAAGCTGAAACCTGTCCACCATGGGTGGCCCTGCTGGTATCTGAAATATTGGTGGCACAGCTTTTAGCATCACACAAGCTCCCACAGCAAGACAGGCTGACAGACACGTGGGGCTGGAAGCATTCAGGAAATGACTGGGGAAGAGTTGCCTCCTCAAAGTAGAGTTGATCTTACTGATGAGAAAGGAGGAAAGCCCCTGGGATTCTGCTGATGTGGCACAACTCAAAATGAGGAGCATTGTCGCTGTAACAATGGGCTCAAACATAAAAAGACTGTGTATGGCAGTGTCAGGTAGTGTTTCATTCTGTTGTACATAGGATCGTTATAAGTCGGATTCAACTTGATGGCACCTAACAACAACATACAGTATATAATTCATGTTGTTGTTAGGTGCTATGGCGTGGAGTCTGACTCATAGTGACCCTCATCGGGTTTTCAATGGCTGATTATTTTGGGTTTGCTTCAGGAGTGGATTGCCGTGTCCTCTAGGTTTTGCAGTGCTGGGGATTGAACCTAGGTCCTCAGAGAGTATACAGCAGCATTCTACCAACTGAGCTAAACCCTGGCCCCTATAATTCATATAGAGAACAAAATGAAGACATTCAAATAACTAGAAAATGAATTCAAGGTGTATTAATGAAAAAGATTTACTAGAATATTTAAAGTACCAAGAAAGAAGCTGGATATATCAGGTATCTTAGAAGGAAATTTTTCTTTAAAATAACTTAAAAGGAATACTTTAATCAAATAGTCAAAGTGAAAATGAAGGGCAATTACTAACTTGAGGGAAAGTTTAAAAAGTTTTACGAGAAAGGAAATAAAGTGAGCATTAAACAATATTTACACAAAAGTAATTAAACTCTGATTATAATAGAAATTGACTTAAATCACATTAGAAAAAATTGAAGGTGAGCAGGTAGATGGCATTAAAAAAACAGGCAACATCTAAATCTGATAACCCCCCAAAGCTATAAAAGCATATTACTTAAAAACAATGGAAGTGAAAGTTGCCTCTGAAAATAGTACTTAGAAAATGAGATAAGGACTAAGTTGCTGATTTTCATTATAATCCTTTTAGTGCTATTTAATCTGGTTTTAAACTATGCCTTTGATAAAAATAAAATTTACAGAAACAAAGAAAGGTACCAGATATGACAGTAACATTAATTGGAATTTTCAGGTACATACTTTACACTGAGGGAGGTCAGGAGCGTATATATTTCACATGCTCCAATCCAGGCCTTGGTTCCCTGTAGCCTATTATTAAGTTGAGAGGCCCCCTGAGGATCAAAACCTTCCTTCCATGCATCTTCAATCATAGACTGAATTTTTGGAATGCAAGGAACTGACATACCTAAAATTATATAAGCAAACAAGTTACAGGGAATTTACTAAAGTACTGAACAATATTATTTAGCAGTATATCCTATGCTAGAGGAGCTTACAACACAATTGTTAAGACAGTTACTTCTGACAACTTCTATATGATTGTCTCTCCTTCAACCCAAATTCAGGTTTCTTATATAAATATCTGTGTGGGGCTGGGATTTAGCTCAGTTGGTAGAGCACCGCTTTGCAGTCTCTGAGGTGCCGAGTTCGATTCGCAGCACCACAAAAACGGGAGAAGGAGGTGGCAATCCACTCCTGAGGCAATCCTGAAACAATCAGCCTTGAAAACCCTGTAAGGGTCCCTATGAGTCGGACATGACTCGACGGCACCTAACAACATATAAATATCCACTAAAACATTTCTTTGTTAAAACTATTAATTACGTCTACAATTTTATATGTATTTTGTATCACATGTATTACATCAGATGACAAGCTTAGAGTACTATATTCACATACCTTTCAAACACTCATCATATGCATCATTCTGTAATAATGATGAAATCAGCATTTGGAAATTTCTATAACCACAACCCCAACCTTTGTCTCCTAAAGATGAATGAAAGTGATCCACTGCTGTAGAAAGCCACACATGCTTCACATCTGTGGCTGTGTTCTGATAATGTCTATGAAGGGCTTCAATAATTCCTAAAATTGAAAATAGATTTAAAATATTTAGAAAGATGTTTTCACCTTTATGACTGTCTAATACATTTATAACATCAACCTCAAGCGCCATATCTGAATCCTATCAATTCTCTTTTTTCATCTTCTTACTGCTAGAATATTAGTTCACATCTTTGCTTATTACTATAAGTTTCCTAATGCTAGCCTATTATTCATTTACTGAACTGAAATTGTTTACCTCTTTTATCTCTCCCAGCACACAAAAGTACAACTGTGAGTGAATAGTTCAAAAGCTTTTTACAGCTTAATTATCACTTTAAACTTCAGCACAGATAGCTTGTCCTTGTATCTCTTGCCAATAAAATCACCAAAATATACAAAGTGTTATGGGGGTTGGGGTTTAGCTCAGTTGGTAGACTGCTGCTCTGCATTTTCTGAGGACCTGGGTTCGATCCCCAGCACTGCAAAAACGTGAGGAAGATGTGGCGGTCCACTCCCAAAAACAATCCTAAAAGTCAGCCATCGAAAACCCTACAAAGGTCACTATGAGTCAGACACAACTTGAATGCACCTAACAACAATGGCTACTAACCTCAGTTATACTAAACTTAATGCTGATAACCTGCAACTAATGACTAAGTTTTAGGTGCTCAAGTAAACTTCTGGATAAATTGTTTACAAGTAGGAACAATGCTTTTGAAATAGCAGTCTGATTGCAAGTTTAGACATTTGAATACTACCCTAGAGTATACTGGAGATTACCAAGGCCTAGTCAATTTGCTCCCAATCAAAATAATAGTTCCCTATAACCTGTTTTGTTTCGTTGTTAGATGCGCTTGAGTCAGGTCTGATTCACAGCGATCCTGTGTAAAATAGAACAAAACACTTGCCAAAATTTTGCCATGTCTGGCACTATGTCAGCGATTCTCTACTATTCATAGGGTTTTTGATGGCTTATTCTTTTGGGATTTTTTTTTTTTTTTTTTTTGGAATGGGCTGAAAGGTCCTTCTTCCATTTTTGCAGTGCTAGGGATTGAACCCAGGACCTCAGAGTGCGTAGAGAAAGCACTCTACCAACTGAGCTAAACTCCAGCCCTTCCCTATAACTTACAGAATAGTATTATTCTATGGTATATGAGGGATTTAGCTCAGTTGGTAGAGCACTGGGATTGAGCTCATTTGGTAGAGCATTGCTCTGTAGTCTCTGAGGTCCCAAGTTTGATTCCCAGCACCACAAAAAATTGGAGAAGGATGTGGCAATCTACTCCCAAGGCAATCCTGAAATAATAAGCCATTGAAAACCCAATGAGGGTCACTATGAGTCAGACATGACTTGATGACACCTAATGACAACATGGTATATGAAGCATATGGTAAGCTATCCTCAAACTTGCCTTTTAGTCCACTCCTCTTGCTATAATTTTGGCTGTGGCCTAAGTGAACAATTACATTTTCCTATGCAGTTTTAATTCAATTTCATTACTTCACTTGTCATATACAAAGCACTACAGTAAGTACTGAGCATAAAAGATGACTATGACAATACTTGAAATCTCTTGGACCCAAACTACAAGCGCTGTAATATGAATAAACAAGGATTAGGACACAGTGTATTTCACTCTGTCCCTTTCCCCCTTTTAGCACACCCTCTCTATGTTTGGAATCCTACAGATGCTTCAAATACCACTGTCCTCAAGATCCTTTCTTTGGCTCGTTCTCTGTGACCCCTAGATTCTAGTCACATTCTATCACAGCAGAATTCTTCTATGAGCTTGTTTTATCCATCCTCTGTACTGTGACACTTATGGGCAGTGATGTCTTAGTCACATAGGGTATACTTTCTTCTAACACGTGGCACCAAAAGGAAAATCACTTATGCTTTGAATATAAAGTGACCCCAAAGTTCATGTTTGAATGCTGTGAAACTTTGGGAGGTGGGACCTAGCTGGTGGAAGTAGGTCACTGAGGGCGGCCTTTGAAGGTTACCTGGGCCCCTGGTGCTAGTTGGGTTTTCTCTGTTCCTGTCTGCTGTAATGGGAGGCACTGTCTGCCAAAAGCCCTGCTGCTAGTGCCTCAGCCTTGCCTTCCCTGCCACTATGTACTGATACCCTCAGAAACCATGAGCCAAATAAGCCTTTCCTTCCTCAGTTATCTCTGTCAGGTATCTTGGTCACAGCAACACAAAAGCTAACCAATAAAATCACTGAACATTTTTTATTTTAATGAAGGATATCCTGTAAGAAAATGGGTTGTCTTGAAGAGGGCAGATAAAGGATCAATAAATCAAAACAATCAAATGAACCAATACTTGGAGTTATGGTCAGTACCATGAAGGACAGAAATAGAGGTCATTATAACCATTCTCACAGAGCTTACGAAGAGAAGACTACCATTCAAGAAAAAGAATAATTAAAATGGTGTGTAGCTGAATATGGTGTCATGGAATGGGTACTCTAGGAATTCAGACAAAGTAAGATAAACATGGATTTCAGTAACACAGACTCTGATGAGGAGATTAAGACTTGAGACAATCTTTAAGAGTGAAAAGGGAGAAAACCTGAGAAGAATGAAGTAATAAACATTTTAGATTACTTTGGAATACTTATCACATATAAGACAGAATTACCTTGCTACTTGAGTAACTTTGTTTTAACAACCACATCATACAACTGCTTTAAAAGAAAATTTTGTTATAATCAATATTTCAGATATCTGCAGGGCCACTCATGGTGAACAGGTTTCAGCTGAGCTTCCAGATTAAGATAGACTAGGGAGAAGGACATGGCAACCCACTCCTGAAACAGTCATTGAAAACTCTATGAATAGCAGAGAAGCACTGTCAAATATAGTGCCAAAAAATGAGCCCCCCCCAGGCTAGAAGGTATGTAAGACATGGCTGGGGAAGAGTTGCTTCCTCAAAGTAGAGTCGACTTTAATGATGGGAAAAGAGTATAAAGCCCCTGAGATTTCCATTTCATGATATGGCATGACTCAAAATGACAGGAAACACAGTGGCTGCCAAGTGTGGGCTCAAAAGTGTTTTGTCACTGTGAGATGGACCTGACTCGACAGCACCTAACAACAAGAAAACATATCTTTAGATATTTCCCAAGGTAATCTTTTGTGAAATTCTACTGTTAAAAATACACGGTTGTATATAAATGGACACGAAATGATGGCCACTTCAACCAACATTTGTATAATTAACAAGAATATAAAAATCTGCCACCTAATTAATGACTTCTGAATTTCAATGCAGATTATAAAAAGAATATATAGTATATTAGAAGGCAATATTCTTTTTTCTTTTAAAGATATACTTATTTTAAATTATATACATAACTGTGTTACATAACTCTAAAACATATGCCCAAATAGAAATTAAAGAATGAGATTAATTAGATATAAATAGAAGTTTTCATATTTTCTTCCTGTGCCCTAATGATGCATATTGCACATCTGCTTGGATGACCTGTAACACACAGGCCATTTTAACATGGAGACTCCTGAAGAAGTTTAAAAACAGCCTTTAGGAACAGACTCATGGATATGTGAAAATATGTAATATGATACTGTAAGTAAATGGAGAAAACAGAGATTTAATAAATGGTAGCAACGGGGCTGTGGTTTAGCTCTGCACAGAAGCCCTGGGTTTAATGCCTAACACTGCAAAAATGGGAGAAGGACATGGCAATCCACTCCCAAAGCAATCCTGAAAATAATCAGCTGTTGAAAACCCTATGAACAGCAGAGAGGCACTGACATCATGCTGGGCATGGCACAGTGCCAGGGAGTGTTTAGTTCTGTTGTATAGAGGGTCACTATCACTCAGACCCAACTGGACAGCACCTAGCAACAACAACAACAACAACAGTGAAACAGACATGTATACATATTGTTATAAATAAGGAGAAAAAACTAGCTCCCTATTTTTTTTCCACATTCCCCCATATGCACACACACAAATTCTAGGTACATTAAAAATCAAAACATAAAATATAAAGCATAATATTTAAAGAAAATACAAAGGAATATATATGATTCCACCCAAAGGAACTTTTTCATCTTAATAAGACACTTGGGACCCAAAAAAGGGCAAAGATTGAGAAATATGATTATATTGAAACTTAAAACTTCTAATTAATGAAAGCATATATAAAATTTAAAGGCAAATCATAGACCTGAAGAAGATAGTTGTATTTTATGTACCCAACAAAGGATTTATATCCTGAACACTTAAAAAACACCCACAAATAAATACGAAAGACAACCCAATAGAGAACAAAGGAAGCAAACAGGTAATTAATTCAAGAGGGAATTAACTCAAGAGTCATCAAGAAAATGCAAATTAAAACATGTATCATCTCATGCTCTGTTAAATGGCCAAAAATATACTGCATAGTCACTAGCCTTATGTGGCCATTGAGCATCTGAAATGTGGCTTGTCCAACTGAGATGTCCTGTAAAGTATTAAATGCACACTAGATTTAGAACAGTGTACAAAGAATGTAAAATACCTCAATTAATAGTTCTTAACACTGACTACGAACTATTAATTGAGATATTTTACATTCTTTGTATACTCTTCTAAATCTAGTGTGTATTTAATATCTCAATTAATAGTTCTTAACACTGACTATGGGTTGGGATTTAGCTCAGTTGGTAGAGCGCTGCTCTGCAGTCTCTGAGGTACTGAGTTCAATTCCCAGGACCACAAAAATGGGACAAGGGCCTGGCAATCCACTCCCAAGGCAATCCCGAAACAATAAGCCATTGAAAACCCTGTAAGGGTCACTATGAGTCGGATACGACTAGACGGCACCTAACAATAACAACAAACACTGACTACATGTTGAAATGATATCACATGCATTGAGTTTAAACTATTAAAATTAGACTTATGATGGTTCAACAGAAATATTTTACTTTATGATGGTGTGAAAGAAATATACATTCAGTAGAAACCATACTTCAGCTTTTGATCTTTTCCCAGAGAACGGATATGCACTAAGATATTCTCTACAGATGCTGGGTAGGAGCAGACAGCTGCAGGTCCCAGTCACTATATCATGAGGGTAAACAATTGATACTCCACAGTGTATTGTGGTGCTAAACTATGATGCTTAGTTTAGATATACTAAGTGCATTTCCACTTCCAGTATTTTCAACTTACAATGGGTTTGTCAGGACAAAATCCCCCTGTTAAGATGAGGAGCTTCTGTAATTTTACCTTTTCTTACTTTTTTAAAATGTGACTCAGGGAAATTTAAAACACTCTATATGGCTCACATTATATTTCTATTAGATAGCATTAGTGTATAACATTGTAAGAGCTCAATACAAACTTTAAAGGTTCATTTTCCAATTCTGACTAAGTTAACACAATGTAAAAGTAAATTATCTTTTATAGTGAATTACTTACTATAAAATAGAAGTTCAGAAGTTTCAAAACAATATATTTTTAAAAACTTTGAACACAGTCTCACCTAAAACTGTATAGGCTTTGAATTGTGAAAATTAAGCAAAATTCAAATGGTTCTGATTATTACTTCAGTGGTGTATGCAATATTAAATCTATGGTTTTCATGTTTAAGTACTCACCAGAAGTTTTTGTTTTTCCATCATCAATACCAATAGCAAGTGATTCCATCATCTCAGCTTTTCTTCTATGAAATTCAGATGGATGCATTCTTCCTCTATTTACCTCCTTCTCCATATGTTGTAGTTGCTGTTGTTTGTATCCTCCAGAATTATCTAAACCATATTGTCGCTATTGAATAGAAAAACAAATGACCTAATTTTTATGACCCTGTACCTCGATGAAATGGAAACTTACTATAATTTTATTTATTTGGAAATATATGTTGAAACATTCTGGTTTATATACTTTTAATGCAAGTCAACTAAGATTTTTATGAAAACTAAATATCTCTCTCTCACATGTACACATGTGTATGCTTAATTTAATAATTAAACACTTCTCTATAAACAACTGCTGTACACTTCCCTATAAACAACTGCTTGCTTTCCTGGTAGTAGAGAAAGTAGAGGATCCTATCTTTCTTCTAAACGTATTGTAAAAGGGAGACGAGTTCTGAACATACTGCTGATGTTTTCAAGGAAAAAAAGGCTTAATCAATAAATCATTCAATCAGACTACACAGTAAATCCAACATGTTTTTGCATGCTGCCCTGAGAATAGTTATGTAGTGTATGTGTGTATATATATGTGTGTATATATAATATCTTATGTATAAACTATCTCTATGAAAACGTTTCCTGATATCTAAACAACTTGTATAGCTATATAACAAACCTTAAATAGAAGAATGTTTTGTAATGCTAATGTTCAAATGGCATTTTGCCTTTTATATAAGGCAAAAAAGACTTAGGAAAAGCTAATTTTCTGTCTTCCTCTAAATCCTGGTGGGAAAATATTGTGCATAAATGAATCATCAGTGAGAAAAAAAATCCTCAATTACATCATCCAAAGATGTAATTTCAAAGAACACAGCCATATGTAAGACGTCTGAGAAAAAAGACAGGTTAAACAAGTCTGGAAAACTTATATGTATAATGTAGATTACTATATTAAAGTTTTTGAGATGTATACAAACCTATTTAACTGAACATCTGCAAACCTATTCAGACATAAACCTCTTTTACTTACACACTATCAAATTCTACCAGCATTATTCGCACAAATGACACTATAGTCCACCAGTGAGAAATGAAGTATATATTAAAAATTTAAATGCAGTAAAAATACCAGATGCCACTAGTTTAGTTCAACAGAGACCAAAATCCACCTAAAATAAATGTAGTGTCAAATATCATGAAAAATCACTTTCATTAAAAATGGAAATGCGTTAAATTGAAATCTGTAAAAGAATGTAAAACTAAGGAGATATTCATTCTAAGTGTTTCCCCTCTGAGTGTGTATATGAATACTTTGTCAGTATCACTTCCCTAATTAGCCCCATCAATGTTCAAATAGGTCTGAATCCAAGCTTTATTACCTGTTATGGTTCACATAAAACAGGCCCCAAGGCTCACGTTTGAATCCCGGATCCCCATGTGGTGGCACTATCTTGGGAGGCTGTGGAACTCTGGGAGGTGGGACTTGGTTGGCAGAAGTAGGTCACTGGGGGCAGGCCTTTGGAGTTTCACTTGATCTCCAGTTCCAGGAAACTCTCTTTTGTGTTCTGTCCTTCATGATGTGAAGGGCCACAGCCACATGCTCTGGCCGCAGTTCCACTGCACCTTCTCTGCCAACATGGACTGAAATCCTCTGAACCGTGAGCCAAATAAATCTTCCCTCCCTTAAGTTAGCTGGGTCAGGTATTTGGTCTTAGTGACACAAAAGCTAACTAACACTCCATTTAATAGGTGCCTAACCCTGGGCAAATTACTTAACCACTCTATTATCATTTCATTCTCTGAAAAACAAAGGGGGGAGGGTGCATGAAATAACTTCTTTATGGATATACTGTGAAGATTTTGAGATACCATATAATGAAGGGATTACTCTAGTAGCTGACCAGAATGAGTACTTACAAGTGGTGGTTTTCATGAACTAAAAAATATACAGAAAAAAATAGCTTAATACTCATTACAAGGACAAATATAATAGGCTGAAGTCTTAAAAGCATGTGAGAAAGAACTCTATTACATCAAAATATTATATTGTTATTAATATTTATACCTTCAGCTTCTGAAATTCTTCCATTTCTTGTCTTGATTCGTCAGATCTCCTCTTTCTGTCTTCTTCTTGTTGAAGCTGGTGAGCCAATTCTAGATCATGAGAACACTGGACTCCATCCATACCTATTAGATATTTTTAATGTTCAGTATAAAGTAACTGCCATTATCAAAGTTTACTGGTCAGCTAATAAATATTCTAAAAACAGAAAAAAATTGTATTATTTGCCATTTCTTCATGAATGTTATAGTATAAATCTGCCAGAACTCAGAACTGATTATGATAAGGGAATAATCTACATTTAAATAACAATCAATATTCATTGATTAAGTTGTGAAAAGCACTTTTCAATAATTATCTGATTAGATCTTCAAGACAGTTTTATTGTTATCTACAGAGGAGACCAAAATCTAAAGGTTAAGTAACACCCTTCATTGGTGCCCCTTAACACAACTAAAGCAGACTGATTTTTCAAAGAAATGCTGAGAAAGAGAAAAGGAAATAATAAAAAGTATAAAAGTATACTATATTTGCAAAATACAGGTGTTAAAAAGAACCTTAATTACAGTTTGGCCCCAAACAAACTGCACAACTTTGCAACATCTTGCCCTGCCTCCTCTCTCCTAGTGTCCTTCAGATCCATTAGTCATTGTTTTCTGGCCAGTACCGTGTCTCCTTGACACCTGTATTACTCAAGACTCTCCAGAGAAATAGGAAAAAGAGAGAGTAAAGAGAGGAGAGATGGAGGTGGGGGAGAAAAGGGGAGAGGAAAGAAAGAGAAAGAAAGAAAACAAATGAATACACGTGAGTGTACATCATGAAGAGATTTATTAGGGAATTGGCTCACATGATCATACAGGTTGAAACTTCTGTGGGAGCCCATCTGTAAGCTGTAGAGGCAGAAATACCAGCAACATGGGTCAGTCTAAGAAGTCAGAAGCCCCAGAACTAGGGAGGCAAAGATGCAACCGCCAGACTGAAGCCAAAGGCTCAAGAGTCCTGGAAAGGCTGCTGGTGCCAGTCCCGAGTCAAAGCCCAAAGAATCTAGAGTCTGATGTCCAAAGACAGCAGGAAAAACAGGCCTCAATCCAGAAGGAAGAGCCACAGTGAGTGTGCCCCTTTTTTTTCTCTCCTGGTCCATCTGGGCCCATGGCCAAATTGGATGGTACCTGCCCATGACCAGGACAGACCTTTCTCACTCAGTTTGCTGACACAAACCGGTTTCCTTTAGAAACATTCTCACAGACACATCCAGAAGAAATGATTCTCAAGTTCTCTAGGCATTTCTTAATCCAGACAAGTTACAATTCCCCAGTCTGATGGTTTAGTTACGTAACTGAATATTCTTTCTTTCCAAAACTCGCAACTGCTGCTACATCTCCCTCGTGGTTTCCTCTTTCCATTCTTGGGATATGCGATTCATAACTGATTTTTAGTACCCTGAGACTATCTATACTGATATGCTCAGACCATATCCTTCTCTCATTGCCTATTATAGGGTTATGGAATAATGTATGTAGCAATACAAAGTCTATCAAAAATGGAGTAAGAATTACCAGACATTCAGCTTCAGAAGGGTTATCCTTCCACAGTATTCCCTTGTAATCTTGTCCAAAGGAAGAGAGCATACCAAGTGGAGCAGGTAGAAGAAAACTACCAAAGTAGAAGACTCCTATCATCACTCCTATATTCTCCTTTTGGAGTTAGGCTGAATGAGCAGGTAATGTTGTGCATGGGGATCACCGATACTGGTACTAGTTCATTTATACAGAACCACTAAAGATGCCTGAACTACTGGGACTTATCTATGTACCTTCAGAAACTGAAACAGAGTAGACTACAATTGGTTTTGCCATGGTATTTTTAGTTTCATTATATGGTTGCGAAAACTGGAAATTGAACAAAGGAGACAGGAGAAGAATAGAAGCTTTTGAATTATGGTGCTGGAGATGAATACTGAATACACCATGGACTTCCAAAAGAACCAACAGATCCATCCTAGAGGAAATGCAACCAGAGTGCTCCTTGGAAGCAAGGATGGCTAGACTGCATCTTACGTATATTGGACATGTAAACAGGAGGGACCAATCACCAGAGAAGGACATCATGTTTGGGAGAGTGGCAGGTCAACGAAAAAAAGGAAAACCCTCCACCAGATGGATTGACATTGTGTTTGCAACAATGGGCTTAAACATAAATAAGATTGTATGCCTAGCACAGAATGGGGGAGTCTTTCGCTCTGTTGTACATAGGGTCGTTACAAGTCGGACTGGACTTGACAGCACCTAACAACAACACATGGTTTCTCTTAATGTCTACGCTATACTCTTTTTCCCACTGGACTTGGTAAACTCAGATAAGAACCTTCCACTTCTAAAACACCGTAATGACTACTTTAATGCCACCATTATAAAAGAGAACAGAGGAAAACTTTTATAAAGTCATTATTAAACTAGTAAGTAACTTTAGAAGCTAGTGTAAGCAGCTGGAAATGCACTGAAAGACTTTTAGTTTAGTGACTCTCTCTTGAGAAGCCCATGTCCATGGCTTGATGTGTACTATTATTCTATTTGTGTCTCTTTTTCTCTCCAAATGCCCATACTTAAATCTAAAGCATGGGCTATCTCTTATCCCTAATTAATAAACTAACTTTGTTTAAAAAAAAAGACTTTTAGGTTATATTGTTGTTGTTAGGTGCCATCGAGTCGGTATCCAACTCATAGCAACCCTCATAGGGTTTTCAATGGCTGACTTGTTTCGGGATTGCCTTGGGAGTGGATTGCCAGGTCCTTCTCCCATTTTTGTGGTGCTGGGAATTGAACTCAGGACCTCAGAGACTGCAGCGCAGCGCTCTACCAACTGAGCTAAATCCCAGCCCCTTTAGGTTATATAGTTCATGCATATTTTTAAAATGACACATGCCATATGGCAGCTTCTTAGTTTAACAATTTTTTTGCTGGCCAAATGCTAAATTCAGTTATTTTCTGTTGATGAAGGAATGGCCTCAACTTGTAAGAAAATATAAACCCTTTAAAATGTCACAAAATTTAAAAATCATTATCTTAAATTCTATGCCCTCTAAATATTGTTGTTCTGGAGCAAAACCCAGGACATACACTCCTGGTTTGGACATTGGTCACCACCATTCACCCTTTATAACTCCTATGACACAACTCCTATGACACAACTAAAGAAAAAATTATAGCTAGATAAGAATTATTTGAAGGAAGAGGGTTGTTTTTTTTAATGTGATTTTTTTTCCTTTATATCCCTAATCTAAAAATTAGATATACGACCTAAGAAGTAGAAATTAAGATATTTTTATCTTTAGACATAAAAACATACCTTGTCGAAAGCTGCTTTCCTCTAAGTGCAAGTCAACATGTTCTTGGAGAATATGGTAATTTGCACAGATGAGACCACACATGGGGCAGTCATAGAGTGGATGATCACAGTCTGTATTAGAGACAAGTAAGTAGCTTTAATTTTTAGAAATTTTAGATTTTTCACTCCATGTCAAAAACTTCCACCTACTAACTTTATCACATAAGTTAAAGTACTTTGTAGTTGGATTTAAAAGCTATTTTTTTACTTGTAGGGTCAAGATGGAAGACTTCCTTTATTACTACTCCAAGCAAAGGAGATAATAATAATAAAAAACATTCAGCTCTGTACCCAATATAAAAAAAAGTAGAAAGAAAAAAACAAAGAGAAAAGTAGAGGCCAGTGTGGATATGGATTTTGGGGGCTAAATTTTCAGCACCCATTAAAGAGGTCCATAGTATATTCAGTATTTGTCTCCAGCATCATACTTCAAAAGCATCAATTCTTCTCCTGTCTCCCTATTCAATGCTCAGCTTTCATAAGCATATTATGCAACTGAAAATACTGTGGTATGAATCAGGCACACCTTTGTCTTCAATGTGACATCTTTTCAACACTCCAAACAGGTCTTTTGCAAAACTTTTCCCAATACAATGTGTCTTTTAGTTTCTTGACTGCTGCTTTTAATGGTGTTGATTATTGAACCAAGTAAAACAAAATCTTGGACAGCCTCAATATTTTCAGTCATATTATATGATTTGGAAAGCTGGACATTGAATAATGGAGACAGGAGAAGAAGTGATGCTTTTGAATTATGGTGTTGGAGATGAATATACCATGGACTGCCAAAAGAACCAACAGATCCATCCTACTAGTACAACCAACATGCTCCTTGGAAGCAAGGATGGCTAGACTGTGCCTTATGTATTTTTGACATGTTGTCAGGAGGGACCAATCCCTGGAAAAGGATATCATGTTTCAGAGAATGGCATGCCAGCAAAAAAAGGAAGACCTTCAACTAGACGGATTCACACTGTCTGCAACAATAGGCTTAAGCATAAAAAAGATCTTGTACGTGGCATGGTGTCGATAGTGTTTCGTTCTGTTGTACATAGGGTCACTATGAGTCATACCCAATGCAATGGCACTTAACAACAACAAAACTAAAGTTGTGAGATGCTGAACTCAAGTAATCCGCATAAAGTAGGAACTGGAGTCATTCTGCATACTGGGAAGCAAGACATTAAAGAGAATGATCCCTCAGACAGCACTGCAGGGAGTAGGTCCAGTTTGCCCAGAACAGAAGCAGCAGCATCTCTGCAAGAATAAGACCTCAAGAGCATAATAGGCACCAAAGATGGACCCAGAATTGTGTACACACAGAGTAAAAGCACTAAGCAAGCCATACATGTAAGGACCGGTCTGGAAGTGGAGACTGAGAAATCTCAATGTGAAAGAAATATGAAGCAGCTACACTGGAAAGGATCATATGACAGGAAATGACCATACAGACAAATACTAACACAGAAGTGCAAAACACAATGCAGGTATAATGCCAAGACAACAGTCCAGATGTCCACAAATGAAAGAAGTCATTGCGAAGAAATGCCACCAACAATAATCTATAAAGGACTGTGACGTAAGTATGTTCACAACATAGGACAGAACCCAATCACTGCAATAAAAGAAGGACCTGAATTTTTACAAATACTCATTTCCCAGAAGCAGTACTAAGAGATAAAAGTGCACAGCTTCCATGAGTAATGCTATGTTGTTGTTGTTAGGTGCCATCGAGTCGGTATCCAACCCATAGCGACCCTCATAGGGTTTTCAATAGCTGACAGTTTTGGGATTGCCTTGGGAGTAGATTGCCAGGTCCTTCTCCCATTTTTGCAGTGCTCACGATTGAACTCAGGACCTCAGAAACTGCAGTGCAGCGCTCTAACAACTGAGCTAAATCCCAGCCCTGAGTAATGCTGTAGGATATAAGAAAAACTTGCAGCCAGTTCTCTCCTATGAAAATGCCTCAAAGCCAACGCTGAGAGGAGGTCTTTGCTCATACAATACTACAAGCCATCCCTTCTATTCGTATCATTGGAGCTGATCAACCTTCTTCCACATTAAACCACTGCACTTCATGTCTCTATATACTTTCTTTACCAACAGAAATTTAAGCTTCACAGGTTAGCCATCAACATCCAATGGAGTCATCCAGGGTTGACATAGTAACCATTAATGCTCTAACAATGAGTCTATTCTAACTGGTCAGTGTCTGCATGTTAATTAATAGTCTATTTGTTGAAGATACTAATTTGACCCAAGCTATCATTCTTCTTCATCTTCTCAAGGCCTCCTATCACACTCCCCAGAAATCATAGTCTATTATCAGTCAGCTTCTCTATAGTTATAATTTTCTCTGAATATTCACCTCACCTTCTTGCATTAATGGAAATCTGGTTGGACTATTTTCCTGTCAGCTCCTTAACATAGAAGCAATTTTTCTTTCATAATTCAGGGCCCTAGAAGTACAATGTGTATCCCTTTGTTCTCTTTCAAACCAGTTTTCTTTTTTCCTTCTTTAAAAGCTCTATCTTTTTACTAATTCATGTGACTATAGAATGTTATGGGAGAAGGGGCTGGCAATCCACTTCCAAGGCAATCCCAAAGCACTCAGCCATTGAAAACCCTACACAGGTCGCTATGAGTCGGATACTGACTCGACGGCACCTAACAACAACAACAACAACATAGAATGTTGTTGTTGTTGTTGTTGTTAGGTACTGTGGAGTTGTGTCTGACTCATAGCGACCCTCATAGGGTTTTCAGTGGCTGATTGTTTTGGGATTGCCTCAGGGGTGGATTGCCATGTTCTTCTCCCACTTTTGGGTGCTGGGAACTGAACCCAGGACCTCAGAGACTGCAGAGTGGTGCTCTACCAACTGAGCTAAATCCCAGCCTGTCACTATACTATAGCATCCCATAACCTTTCTTGCTCTTGTTGTTAGGTGCCGTTGATTCGGTATCTGACTTATAGCAACTCTATGTACAACAAGGGAAACACTACTGTCAGTGCTTCTCTGCTATTCATAGGGTTTTCAATGGCGGGTTGGTTTTTGGGATTGGGCTGCCAGATCCTTCTCCCAAGCCTACAGTATCTGGTGTTCCCAGGCAATCTCCCAACCAAGTACTAACCAGGCCTGACCCTGCTTAGCTTCCAAGATCTGATGGGATCGGGTGCCACAGGGCTACGGCTGCAGGAAGGTATAACCTTTCTGAGTGGCTATATTTTCTGAAATCCTAGACACTTCCTTTAACTTACTGAAAATTTCAGCATCTGGATCAAAATCTTTTCCTAGCCTTTATACTGGGTTCATCCTTAGCAACTTCAATATCTACAGGTATGGTTCTTTGCCTTCACTCCCAACAATCTTTCCTTCACGCTAATCTGCCACTCAATGACATAATTTATCATCACCAATAAGTGACCAACCTTTGAAATCTCTACATCAAACATCCATCCTCTACCTACCTATCCTTCCGTCTCACCTTTTTTTTTTTTTTTTATTATGGTACTACAGGGTTGAACCCAGGGCCTTGCACACACTTTGTAAGTGCTCCTCCATTGAGCTGTATCCCCGACCCCTTTTTTATCTTTATCATGAGACAGGGTCTCAGTAAGTTACACAGATTGCCTCTGGCTTCAAACTCATGATCCTCCTGCCTCTGCCTCCCAAGTCACTGGATTACAGACATGTGCCACTGAACCTGGCACTACCTCACTTCTTTGAGTTCTTTCACTCTAAAATCTTTGGCCTAATTAAAACTTGCTACATAGAATATGTACATATACACACACATAGATACACACTGGCTTGGGTTTAGCTCTGTTGGTAAAGTGCTGCTCTGCATTCTCTGAGGACCAGGTTTGATCCCCAGCACCCCTAAAAACAGAAGGATGTGGCGATCTACTTTTAAAGCAATCCTGAAACAGACATTGAAAACTCTGAGGGTTGCTATGAGTCGGACTCAACTCAATAACACCTAATCACAACAACATAGATATACACATAGATGCCCTGTACTTTTTGTCATTTATCATCTCTCTCATGACTTTTACTTTCCTGTTAGATTCCATGTATCCTCTATATGATAATCATTCCCTTAAAATGCCTGCAAACGTCCTTGCTCCACTTACTGTACCTGAACATTAGCTGAATCCAGTTATCTATTTATTCCACTCTGTATCTCCAATGACAACCAGGTCTTTTTACATTCAACTAAACATTCAGACTCAGGAGATTACCATAAATTATACACAGTACTAGTCTGCTGAGAAACAGTGTATCAAAAAAGCAGTGTTAGGCATTTCTCATCAAGTGGAAGTCCTTGTACCAGTCCACAAAATTTTCACTAGTAGCAGATAATAAAATGATCTACTTAAAACACTGATAGGAATCAATGGACAACTATCAAAATTAGTAAAAGTTAAATAAGACTCAACCTTTTAACTACAGATATATAGATAGAAAGACAGACAAGACAGCTTGGTTTAAAGTCAGGAAAGCTATGTGTCAGTGCTGCATCCTTTCACCATACCCCATCAATCTCTATGCTGAGCAAATCATCTGAGTGGCTGGACTTAATGAAGAATGTGGCATCAGGATTGGAGGAAGACCCATTAAGAACCTGCATTATGCAGATCACACAACTTCCTTGCTGAAACTGAAGAAGATTTGAAACATTTACTGATGAAGATCAAAAAACACAGCCAACAGTATGGATTGCACCTCAATGTAAAGAAAACAAAAAATCCTTATTATGACTCAGTCAGTAAGCATGATAAATGGAGAAAAGATTGAGGTTGTCCAAGATTTTGCTTTAGTTGGTTCTACAATGAATATCCATGGGAGGATGCAGCAGTTGAAATCAAAAGACATATTGCATTGGGAAAAGCTGTGGCAAAAGATCTCTTTAAAATGTTGAAAAGTAAAGATATCACACTGAAGATGAAGGTGCACCTCACTCAAGCCATGGTATTTTCAGTTGCATCATATGCTTGTGAAAGCTGGACATTGAAAAACGGACAGAAGAGAGGAATTTACGCTTTTGAATTATGGTGCTGGAGACAATTATTGAACATTCCATGGACTGACAAAAGAACCAACAGATTTGTCCTAGAAGAAGTACAACCAAAGTTATCCTTGGAAGCAAGGATGCCTAGACTGTGTCTCATGCATTTTGGATATGTAGTCAGGAGGGACCAATCCCTGGAGACGGACATCATGTTTGGGAGAGTGATGGATCCTCTACTAAATGGATTGACACAGTGGTTGGAACAATACGCTTAAACATAAAAAAGATCATTTGCATGGCACAGTGTGAGGGAGTATTTTGTTTTTCTGTACATAGGGTTGTTATTACTCAGATCCTAGTTGACGGCACCTAATAACTACAACAATAGATAGGTAGATAGATAATGCTTCTGTAAACTTGCAAGAGATAATTACATAAGAGAAAAAAAAATCCAATTGACAAAACCGAAACTATACGTTACACAAGAATAAAACTGACATAACATGCTATAAAAAATGTATCAAGGGATATAAAAGATGACTTGAATTAACTCAGAACTGTACTTTGCTTTAACAGCAAACAGCATTTTGAGAGAATTTTCATGGAATTTGACAAAATGGTTCAAAACTCAAAATCATAAAATAATGAGTATATATAAAAATGAATAGAAAGAAAGTGATGAGTTGCCTACCTGATATGACATATTACAAAATTACACTTATTAAAACAGTATGGAAGTGAGGAAATAACAGCCAAGTAAATAAATAAAGAAGAACCAGAAGATCAGAAATTGACCAAAATAGATAAAAAAAATTTAATAAATAGTATTATGAATCAGTTTAAACCTGGTTTCTGTGTTGAGAAAAAAAATTAGAATTAAAATTTTGGAATTTCTCAACATATATAGTACATAAAATACATATATACAATTCATATAGAGTAAAAAAAGAACATAAAAATAATGTTTTAGGAGATAAGAGAATGTGTTTGTCACCTCAGTCAAGAACATTATTTTAGCCAATATAAGGAAAGCTAATATAAAATCTGAATCATGCATAGCCTGTGGAATATAGCTGAAGTCAAGCATTATTGAGAAGTACTGATTTAAATATATTCTCAAGTATTGAGAAAATATTTAAAAAACAACTGAAAAAGGTTAAGAATGTAAAAACATTTGAAAATTGCACATAACTCAATAAAAAAGTATACAAAAAAGGTAAGATACACCTCATAAGCCTGCAGCTGCACCACTGTGGCGTCCGATCCCATCAGATCTTAGAAGCTAAGCAGGGTCTGACCTGGTTAGTACTTGGATGGGAGACTGCCTGGGAACACCAGATACTGTAGGCTTGGGAGAAGGACCTGGCAACCCACTCCCAAGTAACAATCCACCACTGAAAACCCTATGAATAGCAGAAAAGCACAATAGTGCTTTGTCTGTTGTACATAGGGTCACTATGAGTTAGACATTGACTTGATGGCACCTAACAACACATCTCACAATGGAGGAAATTAATTGTGAAAAAGTATCAATATCACTGGTAACCAGGGAAATAAAAAGTAATTTAGACACTGACTTATGGCTTTTACAATGTTATATGTAAAGAAATTTTACAAAAATTAATTCAAATGTACCACAGATCTAAATGCCAAATACAAAACTCTAAAACTTTTAGAAATTGGCAGTGAATTTTTAGACACAGCACTAAAAGCATGATCCATAAAGAAGAAATTTAGTTGTACTTCATTCGAATTAAAAACTTCTATCCTGTGAAAGGCACTGTTAAAATGAAAATACTAGTCACATATATACACTGAGAAAAAATATTTGCAAAATACTATCTGATTAAAAACTTGTATTCAAAATATACAAAGTTGTCTTAAAGTTCAACACTAAGAAAAAGACTTACAGTCCTAAATGTATACGTACTAACAAAAGAGCCTTGAAACACATGAAGCAAAAACCCAACAGAGCTGAAAGGAAAAATAGACAAATTTACACTTATAAATGGGGACTTCAAAAATTTCTTTTTTTTTTCCAAATACAGGTAGAACTAATAGACAATACCTTGATAAGAAATGAGTAAGGAAATAATCTGAACACAAACAACAGGATCTAAGTGACATATACAGAACACCCTCCAACAAAGCAGAATAGTGTTTATTCCAAGCACCCATGAAACGTGTACCAAGATAGACAATATCTTGAGACAATATCTTGAAACAAACCTCAACAAATTCAAAAGAACTGATATCATACAGGGGTATTCCTTGATTATAATGGAGTCAAACTAGAACTCATTAACACAAAGTCAGAGTCCAAGACAATCCAGATGCTACTGAGTTGGTAGAAGTAAACAAACATCCTCTGGAAATTGGAAAGAAAGATTCCAAAATTACTTTCAATGTAACTGAAACATTTTATATCTGCATCAAAATTGTTTTTCACAATTTATTTTTAAATTACAATTATGCCAACTGAACAATGTTATTAATGAATATAAACTGAATTTAAAAACACATTTGTAAAAAAGAAAAAAAATAATCAAAAAGAAAAAAATTTGTAGTCATCTGATTTATACTCCAACTTTTAAGACACTACGTATTAAGCCGAGACTACTGTTATTTATAATTTATAATAAAATGAACACCTTACCTTCTAATGGAGTGTCTAAAAGACTAGCATGCTTTATTTTCACATGAGTTTCCATATCTTCACTATATTCCTCTATTTTTCCACAGAATGGACATTCTGGAGTACTATAGGTTGTTTCACAAATTGATCTTTTGATTTCAAATAATCCACACTGTTTTTCCCTATTTTCCAGGAATTTTCTTGATTCTGTTAAGTTGTCTGAATATAAGGTTTTAGATTTTAAAGTATCATCCTGAAGTAGGCTTTGAGCTGAATTTTTTGGATGATTAGATGCACAAGCAGAATGGATACCTGAATTAACTTCCATTGTACTCTGTAGTGTGCTGTCCTTCCTGTTATCTGAAGTACCACACTGCGTTGTGTCTATCCTCTCAAAGCTTCTTTCTATAGCATTCTCTTCAAAATGAGCAGTTTCAATATGAAAACACATTTCATCATAATTTACACCTGACAACTTGCAAAACGGACATGCAACTTCATTTTCCATGTGAACAATTAGGTGAGCCTTCATATCTGGTTCTGAGGTTACTGTTTCACCACAAATATCACAGGAAAGCATGGTATGATAGGCAGCTAGAAAAGAACACAGTATTATTTTAAGTTTCAAAGAGTGGAAGAAAAATTCACTTCTTAAAATGACTTGGGATAAATTACTTGGTATTTAGTGCTGTATTAGTTTGATGAAGACATTTTCAGTATAATTACTGTTTCTCAAATATAGAAATGTATTTATAAATCTCAACCAAAATTCCATTACAGGCTGAACAGCCTAATCTGAACATCTGAAACCCTATTCCAAAATCTGAGACTTTTATGTGCTCACAGGATGTCCAAAGTAGAAAATTCCACATCTGACTTCACATGACATGTGGCAGTCAAGACACAGGCACACTAAAAATACATAAATTTACCAGCAGGCTATGTGTAAAAGGTGCATATAAAACACAAAAGTATTTCATATTTAGACTTGGGTCCAATCCCCAAGGTACCTTATTATGTATATGCAAATACTCCAAAAAAAAAATTCAAATCTAAAACAATTCTGATGCTAAGCATTTTGGATATTCAACTTGTACTGCAATTTTAGTTTGCAGTTTTAAGAAATCAAAAGTAGTGCAGCCTGGAGCGGTGGCGCATGCCTGTAATCCCAGAGGTTTGAGAGGCAGAGGCAGGAGGATCACAAGTTCGAGACTAGAGGCAGTCTGTGAAATTTAGCGAGACTGTCTCAAAAAGTAAATTAAAAAAAAAAAAAAAAAGGGCTGAGGGTATAGCTCAGTGGTTCAGCACTTGCAAATCATGCAAGCGTGAGGTCCTGGGTTCAACCCCCAGTACTGGGAAAAAAAAAAAAAGTAGTAATAATGAAAACAAATTTAAAAAATAAAATATTTCAAAAAGTGTGTCTGGTCCAAGGTACAGCAAATAATTACATTTAAAATAATTCTTCAGATAAGATTAGCCTAGAAAAATATTTATTGACTGACGTATCTAAATACGGAACTTTACAGTTGATTATAACAGGGAGGGTAAATAAACACATCTTAACACAGCTTTACACATGACAAACTAATTTAAGTAATACTGTCATTCTACACATAAAGACGCCTGCAGCCATAGCCCTGTGGCATCTGATCCCGTCAGATCTCGGAAGCTAAGCAGGGTCAGGCCTGGTTAGTACCTGGATGGGAGACCGCCTGGGAACACCAGAAGCTGTAGGCTTGGGAGAAGGACCTGGCAACGCCCTCCCAAGAATCAATCCGCCATTGAAAACCCTATGAGCAGCAGAGAAGCACTGACAATAGGGTTTCCCCTGTTGTACAGAGGGTCGCTATGAGTGGGATACCGACTCGACGGCACCTAACAAAAACAACAACACATAAAGAAATTCTGGTTCAGGTAGGTCACCACAGCAGAAAATGGTGGAGGCCAAAATGCTAATCCAATTATGTCTGTACTTTCAACCTGAAGGATAAAGAGCAGAGTGGATGTAGTAGAAAAAGAGCATTTCTGAATCTAGAGAGGTGGGTCGTAGTCTCAGGGGTTTTTAGGTAAGAAAGCTTCGAGGTTCGATCTACAAAACGAGTCACACTAGATCAGCTGTTAGATTTACTTTTAAATTTTATAGACTAATACAGTACTGCCTACGTACATAAAGATGATTTTAAGAAAATTATTTTTAAAAAGGAGTCACAGCCACCCCCCTACTATCGACCATCGTTCACCTAAGAACTACTTACAAACAGAAAAAGGCATATAAGGACATTATTCCGTTTATTTAAATAAATGTTGTTTACAAGGCTCTTTACATTGTTCTCCTTTTTCTCATTTCTCTCCTAACACGTGAAAATAGTTTCTGATTTTGGAAGGAAGTTCTCGACTCCTTAACAAAAACAGCGCCACACCCTGAGTTTCTTTTCTTCCAGAGGCTGGAACACAGCCAGATACAGGATACACTTAGAAGTGGGCTCAGAAGTGAGTTGAGAGGAACACCAAGGCAGGTGGCGGGTGCTAGCCTGGATACGTGGAGGGGGAGGTAAGGGCCGGGCAAGAATGGGGCAAGGCCGAATCCGCCCAAAGTTCTGCGTCCCAGGCGAATGCACGAAACCAGTCCAGCCCCGGCTTCGGTCAAAATCCGACTCCTGGGGAACGAGGACTGGGATTGCCAGTTTTTACCTGGAAATCCAGACGCTACTACACTGCCCTTCGCTCGGCTTCGTCTTCGGGTTCCGCCCGGGCAGCCGCCGCCCGCCCCACACGCAGAGGAGTACCTGCGTGGCCGCCAGGACTCTTCCGCATGAAAGACCAAGGCAAGGACTTCCAGATGCTCACAGACTCACAGTTAACGGAGAAAACAATCAGGAACGCCAAGACACTATAGTGCGCAGTACACCATTCAAAAAAGCACTTCCTCAATCCCCCGGAAGGGAAGGAATCCCAGCATGCCCCTCTCTAAGGCCGTCTGGGTTGTAGTGCATTCTGGGAGTCGTAGTCATTTTTTTTTTGGCATCCACTCCCAGTAACATTTTTTTTTTCATCTTCCCATCAGGATTTCGACTCTTGATTTAAAAAGGAAAGAAAGACAGACAGAGAGAGACACACACAGACAGACAGAGACAGAGACACACAGAGAGAGAAACAAACTAGGCTGAGATTTTTAAAGAATCAACCTGAGCAAATTCATACGGCGGATCTTATCGCAAACAGATGTCCACATTACTCATTGTCTAGAGCTTGTCTTAGTAGCACCCTATTCTAGTATCAATAAAGGGTTTTTGATACTACAAGGTGGTAAGCTCCAAATTATGTTCTGCAGATGGAGAATTACTAAGGTCCCTTCTCAAGCTTACAAGATCACTTGTACTTTATGTTTGTCTCAGTCATTATTTATTCAACAAATATTTAAAGAGTGCCCACTAAAATCTTTCTACTTGGAACTGGAGCTGCAACAAAATAACAACATTTTGCAATCAAAATACAAAAAGGACACCTGATGCTTACATTCTGGTGAGGGAGAGAAAAGCTGATCATAAGAGCAATGAAGAAATAAAACTGAGCTATAGAGATACTAATGTTAGAATAAGCCTCTTTGAGGAGGTTTATGTGCAACAAACCTTGCGTCAACACGGGAAGAACACTTTAGTCACGTATTAAGAACAAAGGCCTAACGCTGGAGCAAAAAGGAAATTTTGTGACCAGAGTATAAAGTGCTAGGGGAAAGAGTAATTACAAAATGAGATTAGAGTTCTAGACAATGGACAAATTATGTAGGGCTTTCTGGAAAGCCATTAGGGTATTTAAATAGGAGGATGACATGATCTGATAGTAAAGTGTATTTTTAAAAATTATTCAGGAGGAGGATTATGGTTAAATATGGCAGATTGAGCAGGATATTTATATTTCTCTCCTTGAAGACTACTGACAGTAGAATATAAAAATAACAATAAATAGTTAATAAGATTTTTGCAAAACGTTGAAACCTAGAAAGGGTGGATGAGTAGTAACCAATTTGGCTAAGATGAGAGGTCAACAAAAAAACCAATTCATATCCCCCAGAAATCTAGAAATATTCAGAAAATAGAAAGCAGATACTTCTGAAAAAGATGCTGAAATTGGACTGTAAAAAAAAGGAAAGTCTGCTGAATATGTGAATAAGGAACAGTTAGAACTCCACGTCCAGACTTCCTCCATTACCAGTCTGCCAAGTGACTCATCTTACGCAGCAAGACAGAAAGCTACAGATTTAGTTGGTGAAGAAAATGAACTGGAGAGGCAATTAACACAGAAGTATACAGATAAGTTCGGGTGGAGGTGCTGGGTTGAAAATGGGAATGTTGTTGTTAGGTGCTGTCCTGTCAGGTCTAACTCATAGTGATCCTCTGTACAACAGAACCAAACACTTCCTGACACTGTGCCATGCCATGTTTAAGCCCATTGTTGCAGCTACCTTGTCAAACCATCTAGCTGAGGTTCTTTTTGTTGTTGTTGTTGTTGTTGACAGGCCACTCTCCCAAACATGATGTCCTTTTCCAGGGATTGGTCCTTCTTGACAACATGTCAAAAATATGTAACACACACGCACACACACACACACACACACAGAGTCTAGCCAGCCTTGCTTCCAAGGAGCACTCTGGTTGCACTTCAAGTGCAGATCTGTTGGTTGTCAGTCCATGGTATATTCAATAATCATCTCCAGCACCATAATTCTAAAGCATCAATTCTTCTGTCTCTCTTGTTTACTGTTCAGCTTTTGCAAGCATATGATGGGACTGAAAACACCATGGCATGAGTCAGGAACACCTTCATCTTCAATGTGACATCTTTACTTTTCAATACTTTTTTTAAAGAGGAAAAATAGGGACTACAAAAACGGAAATACAGAATTATGAATTCCCTAGCCTATTTACCCCGTCTCATTCTGATGTCTGATATATGCGTTTCCACAGCAGAAAATGGAAAATTCCTCCCCTAAGCAAACAACTATTCTGTGGTGGTGTGCGTGGGTTTGTGTGAGGGTAACCTACACATTGAGTTTTTCAGAACGTTCTCCAATAAACTAGGTGCCGCTTGTATCACATAGTAGAGAAACCTCTAATTGGCGAGTAAACAAGCTCCACTGATCCGCAGCTTGCACTAGGTGTCTTACATGTCTTATTTAATATGAATACTGAAGGATCCCCAGTCCTCTGAGTAGAGCCAATGGCAGGTAAAATGGCAGCCAAAACAACTGTCTGAAAAGTGATCTACGAAGAAATACAGACAAAAAAGAGACAAGTGCGGCCCCAGAGAGCTCGCCACTAAACTCCAGCGGTCTGCGCAACCCGCTCCTCCTGGGGTAGGTGGGGCCCCAGCGCGCCCAGCGCGCCAAGCGCGCACTACTTTCCGCAGCTCGGCTAGTCCGTGCGGCCACGCCTCTCTCGCCGCCGCCGCCAACACCGCCGAGTGCAAAGGCTTCTGGGAGCTGAGCCTCGGGGTCTCGGGGAAGGGGCGCAGGTGGCTGCCATCTTGGATTGCGAACCGGGTCTGTGTGCTTCACGCTAGGGGAGGAGGGCCAGCCCGTGTGTTACCCTTAGCACACGTAGCCACCACCGAGGACTGGAAAATCAAGGCGCCGGACAATACCACGTTAATGGGTAAGTGGGAGTTACGCAGGTACGGTTGGGGGAGTATCGGGTGTAAACCCTGTGGGAGCCGCTAGGTCCTGGGGCCACTGCTTTTTTTTATTCCTTTCCCGGCGAAGGGGTCTGGACCTCGCCTTGGGAGAGTTTCTCAGGTTTCCCTGTGGGCGACAGCAGTCGTGGGGGCGTGGCAGCCGGCTCATTCCCCTGTAGACGCGAAGGCGGGTGAGAAATTCGCTCCACCGCCGGGCTGGTCCTTGGGAAGGAGCTTTGGGGAGCAGATCTCATCCTCTCGCCGCCCTGCCGCACCGTATCTCGGTAGTTCTTCCTAGTACGTGGTTTTGCAAACGTAGGCACTTACTTCTCGTACCCAGCGGCTGTCAGCTTATGGAAATGCCACAGTGCCTAGAGAACAGACGGATGATCCCTGATCCTCTGTGCCGCACCTTCCACCTGCAGGCAGGGGCAGCTAAGCCTTCAGTCCGGACGCTGGTAAGCGTGGATTCCACGCCTGTCAGTTCCACGCCTCTGTCAGCTCTGTACCAAGATGAAAATTTAATAGTGCTTCGTCGATAATGCATAAGAGATGTAAGGATTTGAAAGCTATGAAATCTCACAGTGGTACTTCACGAAATACGACACTGGTATTTACTCTTGAGCTTTTTGGACATATATTTAAAAAGTACTCTGACCTGTTTGTCAATTTCAATATCTAGTAATGACTCATTTTGTAGGAAATTAGAAATTACTTTCTAAGTAAGCAAGGAACGTCTCTGTCTTTCAGACCTAAGTACTGATTGTTCGGTTGTAGGGGCTCCCAGTCCTAATCAGCACTTCCTCATATGTTGTTGTTAGGTGCCCTTGGGTTGGTGTCCGACTCATAGCGACCCCATGTACAACACGCGAAACACTATTGTCAGTGCTTCTCTGCTATTCATTGGGCTTTCAATGGCGGATTGATTTTTGGGAGTGGGTTGCTGTGTCCTTCTCCCAAGCCTACATTATCTGGTGTTCCCAGGCGGTCTCCCATCCAAGAACTAACCAGGTCCGACCCTGCTTAGCTTCTAAGATCTGACTGGATCCGACGCCACAGTGTTAGTCTTGTAATTTCCTAATGTGGCTTCTAGACCCAAAGAAATGAAGCCTGTGTCTACATAAGAAATTCCATTAATAGATATCAGGAACAGAAAACTCCAGGTTCAGATTCCAGTTATTTGCCCAACTTTAACATGCTTTTTCTGGAAAGCTAATTAAAACAAGCTTATGAATGGAAAAAAAAAAAAGTTCCTCTGTTGGCAATTTTAAAATGTCTGAATAGCCTTTGTTATATTTAAAATAACTTTTGTGAAATTCTAGCCTTTGAAGCAATCTTTAAAAAATTTATTTTCCAGTGATCAAAATTTCATTGGATGAGGCATCTTTAGAGGTTATTTTCCTTGGCCTTGACATCTCCTTTAAAGAAACACAGTGAAGATGGTGTTAAATGAGTAGAAGTACTATGGAAGAAAAAAGAACAAGTGATATGTGCATTGTTGGAGCAACATTTTATTTAGATAACAAACTTACATTGAAATGTGTCTGTTGAAACGTTCTAGTGTGGTTGACCAGGTCAGTAGTCTCAGAAGTAGTATGTAGAATGCATATGTGTTGTGGAGGAACAGGACACAAGGTGATCTGATCAAGTGTGGGAAGAAAATATTAGAACTTCCATTTGTTTACCTTTTAGAATGATTCCTTTTTAAAAATTGGTACTTGGTGAATTTTATAATAGAGTAGTATATTAAGATAGTAATGCACCCATATCAATAAATATTGAAGATGAATAAATGTATGTTTTATATACATAAAGATATGAGATCAAAAAAGTTTAGATGCTAGTAGTCTAGAAAATGCTACAAGTATAAGTGACATATATTGTTGTTGTTGGTGGTGGTGGTGCCGTCCAGTCCTGTCTGACTTATAGCGACCCTTATAGGGTTTTCAATGGCTGATTGTTTCGGGATTGCCACGTCCTTCTCCCATTTTTGGGGTGCTGGGAGTTGAACGCGGGACCTCAGAGACTGCAGAGCAGTGCTCTACCAACTGAGCTAAATCCCAACTTGTTGGTGTTAGGTGCTTTCAAGTAGGATCCAACTCATAGCAACCCTCATAGGGTTTTCAATGGCTGACTATTTCTGGATTGCCTTGGGAGTGGATTGCCAGGTTCTTCTCCCATTTTTGCGGTGCTGGGAATTGAACTCCGGACCTCAGAGACTGCAGCACAGTGCTCTACCAACTGAGCTAAATAAATCCCAGCCCAACATATTTTAAGGAGATTTATTTCCATGAACATTTCATTTTATTAAAATATTTTCTACTTAATGGGTGTATTTCAACAACTAATGTCAGGGCCTCGTATGCTCAGTTAATGAACTATGATCTTTATTTTTCCTTTCTGAGCCTAAGGGCTTAGTGAGATTAGACAATCTTTTTGTTTTGTTTTGTTTTTCCAGGCCTCTGGGGTTGAACCCAAGGCCTTGGACACACTTTGTAAGTGCTCTACCACTGAGCTTCACCCTGGCCCATTTTTCTTTTTCTTTTCTTTCTTTCTTTTTTTTTTTTTTTTTTTTTTTTTTTTTTTTTTTTTTTTTTTTTTTTTTTTTTTTTTTTTTTTTTTTTTTTTTTTTTTTTTTTTTTTTTTTTTTTTTTTTTTTTTTTTTTTTTTTTTTTTTTTTTTTTTTTTTTTTTTTTTTTTTTTTTTTTTTTTTTTTTTTTTTTTTTTTTATCTTGAGACAGGGTCTTGCTAAGTTATGTGGGCTGCCTCTGCCCTTGAATTTGTGATCCCCCCGCCTCCGCTTCTCAAATTGCTGGGATTACAGGCATATGCCACCATGCCTGGCTGAGATTCTTTTTAATATATAAAATAATTAGAGAATAATGTTTTACATCATCATTAATAAAGTTAGATTGAACAATTTCTTATGATAATGGTTTGTAGGTGCATACAGTATTGCCAAAATCCTTTAAAATATTTTAAAGAGAGATTGAGGCCACTTTTAAATGCATTTTAATTGCCAGAATATACATTTGCATCTATTAACTTCAAATGTTCAAAGCATTTTTTTTTTTTAGTTGTACTCCTGGGGATTGACCCAGGGTCTCATACATGCCAGGAATGCACTGTATCACTACTGAGCTATACCTCTGACCTACAAAGTACCTTTTATTCTTAAGTCCCCAGCCCATTCTGTTCTATCTCTAGCTCTATCACTAGTGACCTTTGACTTACTTTTCATTACCAGTAACCTAATTACCAAATATCATCTCTGGTTTGGAACTTGGCTTATTATAGACATTTATATTTGCTGGACAAATCAATGAATGGAATGAATAAATGGAGTGGCCTGCTTTTAATGCTAGTACAGCTTTGTCATTATTGTACAGCTTAAATACTCATTTATCTCTTCAACTCCTTTCTCTTTATTTTTTTCTTATTCTCTTACTTTTCTGCCTTTTATTGTTGTTTCTTCTTGCCTTTTTTCCACTAAAAGGTGAGTAATTTCAAGGGCTCTGTTATGATGTAGAATTCAGTTATTTTACATGATATTGGATGATCTGTTAGGACCCCTGTTCTGTTTCCACATCTGTAAATCAGTCTCTTGTATGTGCCCTAAGTATCTATTAGAAATTTAACATATTTAAAACCAAAGTCAATATACACCTGTTACAATGGCTACAGTTAACAGCGAGGACAGTCTTGACAATACCAAGTGTAGATAAGATGCAGTGCACCTGGAAATCCTGCATTGCTGACAGGAATGCAAGATGGTGCACAATAGCTTTCAAAAGCAATTTGGCAGTTTCCGACAAAGGTAAACAAATACTTGCCATATTATCCTTCAACTCTATTCCTGGATATTTACCTGAGAGAGATTTTTAAAAAGCCTATATTTACACAAATACCTGTATATAAATGTTTGTAGCAGATTTATTCATAACCACCTAAAACTGGAAACCACCTAGATGTCCTTCAACTGGTCAGTGAATAAGTGTTGATATACCTTTTATGTCATACTACTTTGTAATAAGAAGGGACAAATGATATATGCCAAGAGCATCATTGACTCTCAAACACTATGCTAAATAGAAGAATCTGGATTCCAAAGACTATATCCCGTATAATTCTATTTATGTGAAATTCAGGAAAAGGCAATACTATATGGCTAGAGAACAAGTCAGTAATTGCCAGGTGTGAAGCATGGGGTGGGTGTGAAGTGTAGGTGGGAGAAGGGTCAATAGAAACAGCATAGAGGTTTTCTAGGGGGTAAAGCACGTGGTCTATGTCTTGACTGTGATAGTTATATGTCTATACATTTGTTAAATTCATAAAACTCCTTGTCAGAAGTTCTTTTTACTGTATGTAAATTTAAAAATAAACTTAACTGAATTCATTATTCTTTTCCCAGAAACATCTGGGCAAGCACAACAGCCTTTACTCTCATCCTCTAGATGTGTTCCTTGTCTTGGACTCTTTTGTTATAGTACTGAAGTGGCTCAAGTTACAAACTATGGAGTCGTCCTCAACTCCCTTTTCTTTTTCACTCTTACAATTATTTGCCTCTAATTCTTACTGTAGTGTTTCATTCTGTTGTACATAAGATTACTGAGTCAGACCTGACTTGCCAATGCCTGACCACAACAATGTATTTCAATTATAAATTTTCATATTTATCTATTTGACAAAATACGTATTTTTAAATTTGTGCTAATGTTTTCATTTGTAATAAAACTTTAAAAATAAAATATATAATATTTCACTATTTCAAAAGAACTAATTATACTAGAGTACTGAAAACTTACATTCTTGTGGCCTTGGTACTTAAGACAATGCCTTAATTAAGTGAAAGAAGACAGAAACCAATAAATATTTCCGGTGTGCCTACTAAAGCGTAGCACCATATTTCATTGAAAATAAGATTCTTTAGGGCTGGCTATTTCTTGACTTTGCCAGAAGCTGTAATTTAGAAGCTTTTTTTAATCCAAGTACTTCATGACTGTTTTCAGACTGACAGTGATTGAAAGATATATCCTCCTTCAGAAAGGTTAAAATACCATGGCAGGTATAAGGGAATAGGGAAGGTTGTTGAATGTTAGAGTCAGTGAAATAAGGGTAATGACGTTTAGATTAAAATAGGTTATTTGTTTGATATTACAATGGTTGGAATGTGATTTTTCCCTGCCAAAACTCATGTTGACATCCATTGCCAATGTTGTAGTGTTGGGAGTTGGGCCTTTTAAGAGAAGAGAATGTCTTTTATGCATCAGTTCTCACAAAAGTGGGTTGTTATGAAGTGGGTCAGCAACTTTGACCCTCATCCTCTTCCACACTTGCCTATCCACTTCTGCTTTTCTGGCATACATGAAGAAGCACAAGGCCTCTATCAGAAGCCAAGCAGATGCTGGCATTTTCCCACCCTCTAGATCTGGGAGCTAAACAAATCTCTTTTTAAGCCAGTTGCTATGGCTCATGGGCCTGGGTTTAGCTGAGTGCTGCTCTGTGCTCTCTGAGACCCTGGGTTTGATCCCCAGCACTGAAAAATGGGAGAAGGATGTGGCAATCCACTCCCAAAGCAATCTGAAAATAACAAGCCATTGAAAACTCTATGAATAGCAGAGAAGCATTGACATAGTGCTGGGCATGGCACAGCGTCAAGGAGTGTTTCCTTCTGTTGCACATAGGGTCGCTATGAGTCAGACCCGAGTCCGCATCACCCAACAACAACAACAGCAACAAGAAGCAATGGCTCACGCCTGTAGTTCCAACAACTTGGGAGGCGGAGGCAGGAGAATTGCAAGTTCAAGGCCAGAGGCAACGTGCACAGCTTAGAAAGACCCTGACTCAAAATTAAAACTTAAAAAGGTGCTAAGGGTGCACCCCAGTGGTAAAGCACTTGCACATTATTTGTGAAGCCCTGGGTTCAACCCCTAAGTACCATAAAATAGATAAATAAACAAATGTTCTTTTAAAATAAATTACACAGGTCTCAAGTGCTCTGTGAAAGATATAAATATGTAATTACTAAAATACTTAGGCCTGCAGCCTGGGAACACCAGGTGCTGTAGGCTTGGGAGAAGGACCTGGCAACCCACTCCCAAAAAACAATCTGCCATTGGAAACCCTATGAATAGCAGAGAAGCACTAACAATACTGTTTTGCCTATTGTATGTAGCATTGCTATGAGTCGATTCTGACCCAATGGCACCTAACAACAACAACAACAACAACAACAACAACAACAACAAAATTCTTAGATGTTTTGCTCCAGTCTTGATATAGAAGAGAATGTATTCTTTTCACAGAAGTTTCAGAGTGGGTTTGGTTGTTCTGAGTAACCAGTGAGCCTGAATTAGTTACCCTCCCGTAAGCCTCTATGTTGTTTTAAGAGTTATCACTGCTTTCTTCTCTTAAGACTCCATGGCTAGTCCTGGAAAAGATAACTATAGAATGAAAAGTTATAAGAATAAAGCCCTAAACCCTCAAGAGATGCGTAGACGAAGAGAAGAAGAAGGAATACAACTTCGGAAACAAAAAAGAGAAGAACAGGTAAGTGTCATTAAATGTTTAATTTTAATAAAAAATATATGTTCTTAGGTGCAATCAAGTTGGGTCTGACTCATGGTAAACCTATGTAAAACAGAACAAAGCACTCCCCAATTCTGTGCCAGACACATGATCTTTTTTTCTGTTTAAGCCCATTGTTGCAGACACTCTGTCAGTCTATCTAGTTGAGGGTCTTCCTTTTTTTTCGTTGACCTGCCAATCTTCCAAACATGATGTTCTTCTCCAGGGATTGGTCCCTCTTGACTACATGTCCAAAATACATAAGATGTAGTTTAGCCATCCTTGGTTCCAAGGAGCACTCTGGTTGAACTTCTTGGACAGATCTGTTGGTTTTTTTTGTCAGTCCATGGTATATTCAATATTCATCTCCAGCACCATAATTCAAAAGAATCAATTCTTTTCCTGTCTCCTTTATTCAGTGTCCAGCTTTCACAAGCATACAATATGACTGAAAAATATCATGGTATGAGTCAGGTGCACCTTCGTCTTCAATGTGACATCTTTAAAGCTTTTGCAATAGCTTTTCCCAATGCAATGCGTTTTTGATTTCTTGACTGCTGCTTCCACGAGTGTTCATTGTAGAAACAAGTAAAGTAAAACCTTGGACAACTTCTGTCTTTTCTCTACTTATTATGAAGTTACTTACTTACCCAGTAGTAAGGATTTTTGTTTTGTTGAAATTGAGTCGCAATCCATAGGAAGGCTGTGTTCTTTGATCTTCATCAGTAAATGTTTCAAATCCTCTTCACTTTCAGTAAGTAGAGTTGTGCCATCTCCATTGTTAATGAGTCTTTCTCCAATCCTGATGCCACATTTTTCTTCATAAAGTCCAGCTTTTTGGATTATTTGCTCACCTGATGTACACACCTTTCTCAACTTTAAACCAGGCAGTGTTTCCTTGTTCTGTTCAAACAACTGCCTCTTGGTCCATGTATAGATTCCTCATGAGAACAAGTAGGTGCTCTGGTATTCCCATTCTTTGCAGTGTCATCTATAATTTGTTATGATTCACACAGTCAAATGCCTTTGTGTAGTCCATAAAATATAGATAGATTTCTTTCTGGTATTCTCTACTTTTGGCTAATAGCCATCTGAAATCAGCAATGTTGTCCTTGGTTCCATGCCCTCTTCTGAATCCAGCTTGATTTTCTATCAGTTCACTGTCTGTATACTGCTGCAGTTATTTTTGAATGGTCTTGAGCAAAATTTTGCTTGTGTGTGATATTAATGATGTTTAATAGTTTCTGCATTCAGTTGGATCTCCTTTCTTTGGAATAGGCACAAATACAGATCTCTTCCAGTCAGTTGGCCAGGTAGCTGTTTTCTAAATTTCTTGGCATAAACAAGTAAGTACCTCCAGTGCTCCTGCTTGTTGAAACATTTCTGTTGGTAGTGCATCAATTCCTGGAGTCTGTATTTCGCCAGTTCCTTCAAGGCAGCTTTCACTTTGCCCTTCAGCACCATTGGTTCCTGATCATATGCAGCCTCTTGAAATGATTGGTCATCTCCTAATTCTTTTTGAAATCCTTTTGGAATAATGCTCTGGGCTTCCATCTTTTTTTGATGTTTCCTGCTTTTTTAAATACTTTCCTTATAGAATCTTTCACTATTGCTAGGCGAGGCTTGACTTTTTTCTTCAGTTCAAGCTTGAAGTTTTTCAGTTCAAGCATGTTTTTCCCTTTTGTTTTTTTTCTCCAGCTCTTTGCACATGTCATTATAATATTTGCTTTTGTCTTCTCTAGCTGCCCTTTGAAATCTTCTGTTTAGTTCTTTAATTTCATCATGTTTTCCTTTTACTTTTCTGGCATGATGTTCAAGGGCAAGTTTCAGAGTGTCTTTTGACATATAATTTAATCTTTTCTTTTTTTCCTGTCTTGTTAATAACCTTTTGCTTTCCTCATGAATGATGTCTTTGATGTCATGCTGCAACTCTCTGGTTTTCTATCATTAGTGTCTAATGCATCAAACCTGCTCTTGAGGTGGTCTTTGAACTCAGGTGGGATATACTCAAAGTCATACCTTGGTTCTTATACACTTGTTCTAATTTTCTTCAATTTCAGTTTGAACCTGACTATAAGCAGTTGATGGTCTGATCCACAGTCAGCACTTGGTCTTGTTCTGATATTTGATCATGAGCTTTTCCAATGTGTCTTTCCACAAAGGTAGTCAATTTGGTTCCTATATGTTCCATCTGATGAATTCCATGTGTATAGTTACCATTTGTGTTGGTGAAAAAATATATTTAGAATGAAAAGATCATCTCCAGAATTGTTTCTGTTACCAAGGCCATATTTCCCACTACCGAGCCTTCTTTTTTGTTTCCAACTTTTGCATTCCAATCACCAGTAGTCATCTGTACATCCTGATTACATGTTCTATCTATTTCAGATTGCAGGAGCTGGTAAAAATCTTCATTTGTAGCCTTAGTGGTGTGTAAATTTAAATAATAATCAGATTAACTGGCCTTCCTTTGATGTATGGATATTATTATATCCCTGACACCATTGTACTTCAGGACAGATCTTGAGATGTCCGTTTTGATGATGAATGCAGCCCCATTTCTCTTTAATCTGGTATTCCAGGCATAGTAAACCATATGATTATCTGATTCAAAATGGTCTATGCCAGTCCATTTTAGCTCACTGATGCCTATAATGTTGATGTTTATATGTTCCATTTCCCTTTTGACCATTTCTAATATTTGTAAATGCATAACATGTAGATTCCATGTTCCAGTCACTAATTGATGTTACAGTTGTTCCTCCGTATTTTGAGTCATTCCATATCAGCAAATGGAGGTCCCCTGGGACTTTAGTCCATTCCCATCATTAAAGTAGACTCTACTTTGAGTAGGCTTATATAAAGTTTGCCTGCAACCATAGCCCTGTGGCATCCCATTCCGTCAGGTCTCAGAAACTAAGCAGGGTCAGGCCTGGTTAGTACTTGGATGGGAGACCGCCTGGGAATACCAGGTGCTTGCTCTAGGCTTGGGAAACAGACCTGGCAACCCACTCCCAAAAGTCAATCCACCATTGAAAACCCTCTGAACAACAGAAAAGCACTGACAATAGTGTTTCTCCTGTTGTACATAGGGTCACTATGAGTCGGATACCGACTGGACAGCACCTAACAACAACAACATACAGAGTTTAAAATTTTCATTATTAGTGCTCATTTTTTCAGTAATTTTAAATGAAAAAGTTTTTTTAGAGAGTGGTTATAGCTATATCTATTCTTTAGTTAATTAGATTCCAGCAATAATATTTGCAAATTCATTCATTAAAATCCTATACTATTTTTAGTCAGTGACAGGAATGACTTTATTTTGTCAAACTTTTTCATATTATCACATTTCTACCCCATTGTTAAGAAATTTTTATTCTTAAGTCATTTAGATCACTTCCATTTTTTATTGTAGAATTTGCTGCCTCCAGAAAATTGTACTTATTTGCTGCTTTGTGGTTTTCAAAGCTCTCATGTTAATTGTAGTCATCTTCCAATGTTACTCATTCTATTCTTCCTATAGTTTCATCAGCCAGATCCTTAGCTTCTTCTATTTATACTTTACATATGTGACATAAAGAATAAAAAATCATTTAACAGAGAACATCTCAACGTTTTTTATTTCAAGATATAGTTAAGTTTAGAAATATTTATAAATAAGTGGGAGGGTGTGGTTTTCACATTTATAAATTAAAACTTACATATGAAAAGGACTGATGAAGAAAGAAGAAAAAGGCTTGATGTAGAATATAATTATGATTTATTATCTCACTATTGTGTCCTTTGTATATTATAGTAGGTACTCAAAAAGAAAAAAGGAAAACCCTTTTGATTAAAGAGAAGTATGGACAGATTGAAGAAAAGCAGTATTTATTTATCTATCAAAAAGAATCAGATTTTTTTCTCAATTTTGACTTAGGAAATGCACTTACAAATTTCCTGTAGTGACTTTATTATCGTCTCTTTCCTCCTTTTTATTTTTCTTCATTTTTATACATTCCTGAATTTAAAAACATAGAGTTATTTTTCCTGAGACTTTTTCTCTATTGTTTGCTAATTCAATATACTAACAATTCTGAAACAATCAGCCATTGAGAACTCTGTAAGGGTCAATATGAGTTGGACCCGACTTGATGGCACCTAACAACAAGATACATTATCTCATCTATGTAAAATATTTGCTTTTCAGTTAAGATTTTCTTAGAAAAATGCATAGACATCTCATAATCCAGCATGGGAATATAGGCTTGTTCAAGTGCTAGAAAATGTAAATGGGCAGTTTAATATTTTAAATTATAAAAATTATTAGTTTGTTTTGTTTATTAAAACATAAAATGGAATTCCCTGGCAATTGAATGTTTTATGGAAATGTCAGTGTATAAAGTGATTTCTCTTTATTGCAGTTGTTCAAACGCAGAAATGTCTCTTTGCCTAGAAATGATGATTCTATGTTAGAAAGTCCTATCCAGGATCCAGACATCAGTTCCACTGTACCCATTCCAGAGGTATATTTTACAAAAATGTATTTTGAATTATCTTTCAATAGTATTTCAAAGATAGCAAATATTATTCATGCAAAAATATTTAAATGTGAATTATACTTTCTTTTGTGTGTTTTAGGAAGAAGTTATTACTACAGATATGGTTCAGATGATTTTTTCTAACAATACTGAACAACAGCTAACAGCAACACAGAAATTTAGAAAGCTGCTTTCTAAAGGCAAGAATTATCTTAAGTATGCTTATTTGGTATTATAGGATTTTACAGTAGGATTTTATTACAGTTTTATTTTAAGAAATCTTTCTTTGCCAGACACAGGTCTCAGTTTCTCTTTAAAATATATTTTAAAATAATACCTATTTTTTCATGTGGTGCTGGGGATTGAACACAGGGACTTTCACATTTATAGGTATGTGTTGTAGCACTGAGATATATCCCCAGCCCTAATAGCATCTATTTTTTAGCATGTTCTCAAACTAACACATTGTAGAAGAATTACAAAAATACATAAAAGAATTTAAAGAAGCAAATGTAAAAATAAAAATAATCTTTGTTCTGGTAAGCAAGGTTATAAATTCTTATAGAAGTGTTTTTCCACAATTTTTTTTCTTTTGGAGAGTCTTATTATACAGCCCAGATTAGAGCTCATGTGTTTTGTTTGTTTGTGGTTTTTGTGCAGTTTTTTTGTTTGCTTGTTTGTTTATTTATTTCCAGTACTGGTGGGTTGAACCCTGGGCCTCCCACATGCTAGGCTAATGTACTACCGATGAGCTGCACCTCCAAACCCTTTTTTTCTTTTTTTAAATTTTGAGACAGTGTCTCACTAAATTGTGCAAACTGTTTCTGGCCTAGAATTTGCAATCCTTCTGCCTCAGCCTCCCAAGTCACTGGGATTACAGATGTGTGACACTTTGCCTGGCTTTTTCCTTCTTTATTGGCCATTTGTAATTCATAATTATGTTATTCATCTAATTTAATATTGAGTTTATAATAATTCATTATCAAGTAAAAATTTAAGCCTTTGCCTTCTGTTTCATATATGGAATTTATACAGTTAGTAATTCTAATTGTATGGAATTACATATATGAGCTGGTAAGATTTTGAAAATGCCCTTGGACCAGCTGCTTTATCTTCAGAAAAGAGTCAGAATTTACTAACATATGAGGAATGAAAGAAATCTTGTGGTCAGATCACCGTAGATTCTAAAGCTGTGATCTTTTTTTTTGTAGTACATTTTCATAAATACATTTAACTTTTTTCCACTCTTCCATCTCTCAAATTGAAGTCGCATAGCAATATGAAAAAAATCCTCATATAACCAAGAATGACTTGTTTTTTTTTATCCCAGAATTTCAAGGGTTTTTTTTGCAATTTTTTTGTCAGATTAATATTTTTACATTACTCTTTAATATGAACATATTCTTTCAAGATTTCTTTTTGACATATGCATGGTTTTATAACTGATTTATAGAATTCCTATAGATATAATTGTTTAAGAGTTTTACAATTTTCCGCAAGTATTTTTGTATCATAACTTCACCAGTATTAAATTCATTGTTTTTACTCAGAAAGGAAGAACATGGCTTGAAGGATTTTCTCTTCTCCATACTTCTATCTTCTTATGTAAGATGCATTGGTACAATTTCTTTAAAGCCTTTACATGTGTAAATAATATCTTTCTGGTGCCTTGAGATAGTTATGTGGGTTTAGAATTCTTTGGTCAGAAGATTTCATTATTATTTGTGCTAATTACTTGAAGTATCGTGCTTCTTTTAAATTATTATCTTAACTGGATGCTGTGGCACACAAATGTAATCCCAGCAACTTGAAAAGTGGAGACAGGAAGATTGCAGATTTGAGGCCCTGTCTCAAAATGAAAAACAAGAAATAAAAATGGGGCTGGAAGTGCAGCTCAGTAGTAGAATACTTGCCTTAGCATGTATGAGGCCTTGGGTTCAACCCACCAGTACTGCCCCACCCTCCCCCCAAAAAAGAAGCTCTTATCTTTTTCAAAAAAGCAATCATTTTTCTCTGTTTCTTCTTGGTAGTAGAATTTTGTTTGACCAGGTTGGGCATACAGTAGGAATTATAGATGTTTCCTTTTACTTATTGATGTGAATTCTCATCAAATCTGTCAGGCCTAGAAAAATATTAGTTTTACTTTGTTTTCATTTGATCTGTCAGTGTCGGAAAAAATGGGAAAGCTGCTATAACTAAAACTGGAAGCTAAAACAGCAGGAAACTTTGCCTGTTTTAGAATTGTATCTTTATTGTAATTAGTGTTTTTACTATTGGCACTTTGTTGTTAGGTGCTGTCATATCTGATTTGATTCATAGTGACCCTAAGTATAATAGAATGAAACCCTACTTAACACTATGACAAATACACTTTATTTTTTTACGTTTGTGTCCATTGTTGCAGACACTGTGTTTCTTGTCATTTTGAGTCATGCCCCATCAGAAAATGGAGGTCCCAGGGGCTTTACTCTTATTCCCATCATTAAGGTAGACTCCATTTTGAGGAGGCCATTCTTCCCCATTCACCTTTTGAATACTTTCCAACCTGGAAGACTCATTTTCCAGCATTATATTTGACAGTTCTTCTCTGCTATTCATAGGGTTTTCAATGGCTGATTGTTTTGGGAGTGGGCTGCCAAGTCCTTCTCTATAGTCTGTCTTAATCTGGAAGTTGATCTGAATCCTTTCCACCATGTGTGGCCCTGCTGGTATCTGAAATACTGGTGGCATAGCTTTCAGCATCACAGCAACACACAACACAACAAGCTGACAGACACGTGGGGAACTATTGCCATTAAGGAGATAAAATGTTCCCTTGGCTATTGTACAGCCTATCCTTAGCTCCAGCCTGTATTCTGATTTAAGGCATGATAATGATGTTTTATTGAAATTTTCTCTTTCTCCATCATTACCACTCTTTTGGATATAAATTTCTCCTGACTTTTTTGTTTTGTGTTACTATTACTAAGTTTTCAGTTCTGAAGCAAATATTCCACAATATTACTTATATTTACATGGCCATAATGACTGAAAGTTTTTCTATTATAGTTTATTACCTTTGTAAGATTATATGGAGTATTATTCTGTTAATATAATACTAATAACGGTTCATGATATATGTTACATTAGCTGATGATCCAAGTATACTTCAATTGCTTTCTTTTAGATGGAGGTAACCATAAATGTGATGCTTTTAATTCTCCAGGAGACTGAATTTAGGTTTTTATCCATGTATGTCACTTAAGCTTTTAATATATGTATACAGCATATCTATATTTGTATTTACCTTCATATGTTGATATAGCTGATAGTCTAATGCCCATTTCTTCCCACCTTTTACCACAAATTATATTTTCTTCTCCCATCCTCATCTCCTTCAGCCCTCAAAAAGATCAAGACAAGTTCTCGGCCAGCTTGGGTTACACAGTGAGATACCATCTCAAAAAACAAAAAACAAACAACAACAACAACAACAACAACAAACCACCAAAAGATAAATAAATAAGAGCAAGAGAAAGTTCTGTCCCTTAAATAATAAAAAAAAAAAAAAAGGATTTTCTTTTGGAAAAAGAAAAATCGAGATGAAAATGGTGACTACAAGGATAGATAACTGGTACTAGATAGAATTTTAGATAACCCAATAGCATTTCTGTAAGCAGTAAGTAAAATCCAGACAAAATGCAGGGTCATCTGGCTAAGAGACATTAATCAAATAGTGGCTAATAATGAAGGAGAGATCCTTGGAAACCGGGGGATGGTACCACAAAGAATTAGTGGGAACTTTATCCCTCAGTTGGTTCTTTTAAGTATTGGACTGAAATTCTCCCATGTTGTAAAGATGACCCATAGCCTCCAGCTTATGAAATTTAAATGTGTAGGAAATATTTTTAAATATCCTATCATTGTGGTTAATAAAAAAATAGAATTTTCTTTGCAAAAAACACTGCAATTATGAGAACATTTGTCTTCATGTACATCCAGCTAAGAATTTTAAATTTAGATTAATGAAACTTAGGAAAGTTATTTTGTGTGCCCTGTTAATTAAAACATGGACCAGATCATTGTCTTTTGTTGTCTGTGTAAAAACTTTTTTCTTTTTTAATTTTTAGAACCTAATCCACCAATAGATCAAGTCATACAGAAACCAGGAGTTGTACAGAGATTTGTGAAATTTCTTGAAAGAAATGAAAATTGTACTTTACAGGTGAATCTAAAGTTTCCTTTCTTAATCACTTTCTAGAAATGACATATTAAAGTACCTAGTGAAAATAATTTCTTCAATGCTGACCGTATTGTAAAGCATTCAGTAAATACTTGGAATTAAAGGAAAAGGTTATGTAACCTGTCTTGCCCTGAGCATACAGTGCTAGTTTTTTCTTATTTTATTAAATAATTTTTGAAAAAATATATAGAATCATTGCTAATATTAATACACTTTTATAGTTGTCAACCTTTAGTAACTGATTTTGTTTTAGAAAACTTCAAGCTAAAATGCTAATTTGTTGTTGTTGTTGTTAGCTGCCATCGAGTCAGGTCCGACCCACAGTGACCCTATATACAGCTGAATGAAACATACCTCAACACTGTGCCAAGCCCAACACTCTGCCAAGCCCGGCACTGTGTCAGTGCTTCTCTGATATTCATAGGTTTTTCAATGGCTAATTGTTTTGAGATTGCTTTGGGAGTGGATTTCCACGTCCTTCTCCCATTTTTGCAGTTTTGGGGAATCAAGCTCAGGGCCTCAGAGAGCACAGAGCAGCACTCTACCAACTGAGCCAAACCCCATTCCCCAAATGTTGATTTAATACTTAAATTTATTTTGGTTCTTAGGTAACCAGTCTTGTAACTTTTACCTCTTAAACCATTTTTAACTGATCAGTTCTTTTTCTTGAAAGAAAGAATAAGTTAGTATAATCAACTAAAATGTGTTTTCCAAGTAATTTGTTACTAAAGGCAAATTTACTGAAGTTTTAAAATTTTTTTTAAAAAGATTACCATTTCTGGCTTTAAAAATTACCATCTTTGTCTTTTACTGCTGTGTGTATTCTTTAGTAAGAATACAAGGTACCATTATATCTATGTTTCAGGAATTGCAGAAGACCTACGCTAAATTGTCAATACTGTTTTTAGTAATGAAGGACTGTTATTTGAGTAGTTGTTGAATTTACAACTTAAACTAGTGATCCATTTATCTGAATCATTTGGGAATAGCCCTCACATTTTAGGTATAAGCGGAGGAGTGTGTAGCACTTGTGGATGTGAAAGATTGAGTGAGAATGTTTAAGAGTCTCTGAGGAAAAGACTAATTTATTCAGATTACATTTTTACTGTGAGTTATTTTGCATTAGAAATCATGAGATCTCAGTCCCTTTAGTTTATACAAGCCCTGAGTCCAGACTAAAACTCAGGTTATCTGATATCTGATTTATTCTTTGGCTCTTTAATTCCAAGTGAATGAAAGAAGAAATGAGTGAATATGAATAAATAAAATTATCAAGAGCTAGTGTGAGCCAAATATTATGTAAAATGTTATAGTTCTAAAATTAAGACATTTTTCCTGCCTACTTCTGTTGCAGAAGGTCAACATAAAGAGATCTGTAGTAACATAGTGTTCTTAGTGCTGTCACAAATATAAACAAAGTGTTCTGGGAACACAAAGAACATAGCAGTTGATGTTATGGGGAAGTTAAGTAAAACTTCAAAAAGTTAATCTTCAGGGTGAAGGAAAGTTCAGCAGAATAAAAAGAGCAAAATCAATTTTAGATTGAGTGTAAAATGAATAGAAAATATGCTGGATTTAAGAGCGGTAGCAACTTGAGCATTTATCAGTCACTATAATTGAAACCTGATGAAATTCAGCAGTATGGTCTTGGGGCAGTTCCATGCTATCTGTATTATCCAAATGTATATGAATGTGCTAATGCAGACCATTAATCTATGGAAGTGATAGAAAAACCTCAAAGTGGGGAAGTAGAAGCCAGATTAGCTCATAAATAAATTTTGTTTGGCTGGCACAGGTTTTAAAATATGTAAATTATATACTAAGAAATTGCAAATTTCAAGTAAATATTCAGAATTTTTACTTCTTTTGATGAGCTAGAAGAGTTAGCATTATTGTTATATAGTAAGATGTAATAGAGCTGAATAATTTTGCTGCTTTTTTTTTCTTTCCTTTTTTTAAAGTTCTTTTTTTATTCAATCATGGCCATCCATTTCAGTTTTTCACAATTCTTCAGTAAGTTTGTGAATTTAACAGTCTTTAATAATGCTTTCTTCTAGGGATACCAAGATAATTTTGTAATTATTTAGCTGTCTTTCTTTATTTCATTACTTATAATTGGTTAGGACTATGGTCTCCCTTTTTTTTTTTTTCCCCAGTACTCGGGGTTGAACCCAGGGCCTCGCGCTTGCATGCCCTGCAAGTGCTGGACCCTCAGCCCATTTTTTTACTTTTCGAGACAGGGTCTCGCTAAATTACTCAGATCGCCCCTGGTTTCGAACTTTTGATCCTCCTGCCTCCACCTTCTGAGCTGCTGGGATTATAGGTGTGCACCACCACACCGGCTCCATTGTTTTTTAACATAAATTCCTCCCCTAAATTCTGTTCTTAGTCTCATACATAGTAGTATCTGTATTTCTCAGCATACAGTATTTCAGTAATAATTTTGGGTACATTTTTATTAATTATAATGAAATTTATGTTAATGTGAAAGGTAGCTACTTACACAAAATATTTTTAATGTAAACTCACTGCTTAGTTTGCCTGTGAATTTATAGGTTGCTTTCTATATTTGCTGCTTTATTGTTTAAGAGCCATGAATTGAATTGGTCAGTTGCTGCTGTTAAAATTCATCAGATACAAGTAAATCTAAATTCTAATTGAATTGTATGAGTAACTTCATAGAGGCTGTGTTGAAAGAATACCAAAAATCCTAGTCCTGGCTCTGTTAATGAAATCTTGATATTGAACAAACACCCAAATCTCTGGACTTGTTATTTTCAGGTTTTTAAGTGAGGTTGGGGCCACTTGATCCCTAGGGAGACAAGTGCCTTTTATGATTTTTTTTTTCTCTATTAAATAGTGCCTATTTTTGAACTGCTTGCTTTAGAACAGTTGGCTTAGAAGGAAGTGTTGGGAGTTTATGAATTATAAATTAAAGTGTGTTTATATATTGTTGGTGCCTGCAGCTGTAGCCCTGTGGCATCTGATCCCGTTAGATCTTGGAAGCTAAGCAGGGTCGGGCCTGGTTACTACTTGGATGGGAGACTGCCTGGGAACACCAGGTGCTGTAGGCTTGGGAGAAGGACCTGGCAACCCCTTCCCAAAAAACAATCCGCCATTGAAAATCCTATGAACAGCAGAGAAGCACTGACAATACAGGGTCGCTATGAGTCAGATACTGACTCAACGGCACCTAACAACAACAACATATATTGTTGGTATTGTAAATTTTTGTTTTATTCCTTCTTAGCTCTTACTTATACAGATTGAGGAACCCTTTTTTTTCTTAAATAAAATAAGAATCTTCATCTCTGAAACTTGACTTCATAATGAATCTTACTAATCATAAGTCAACCTTTCTCTCAGACTTGTCTAGCTAAGTCTTTATCTCTTCTTCCTGTCTACACTTTTTCTGACATTTCCTTGGTACTTTCATTTATTTTGTTTTTCACCTCCATAGTTTGAAGCTGCATGGGCATTAACTAATATAGCATCTGGAACTTTTCTGCATACCAAGGTAGTGATTGAAACTGGGGCTGTTCCAATTTTTATCAAACTTCTTAATTCTGAACATGAAGATGTTCAGGAACAGGTAAGTTTCTAATTTGTACAGTTATATATAGTAGATTTTTATTTTCTTTTGAGAATACCATTGTGGCTGGGTGCCTCAGTGTATACCTATAATTTCAGTGAATGGGAAGGCTGAGGCAGTAGTATCATGAGTTTGAGGCCAAAGGCAACCTGTGCAAGTTAATGAGACCATGTCTGAAAATAAAAAAAAGAGAGCTGGGGATGCAGTTTCAGTGGTAGAGCACTTGCCTAGCATGTGCAAGGCCCTGAGTTCAGCTCCCCAGTACTGCAAAAGATACTGTCTCAGGCATGATTTTGGGTTCTTTATTAGTATGATCAGGTAGCTTAGGAATCACTCTTTTATTTACAAAAGAAGATATGATACCCAGAAAAATTAGTAGCTTACCCAAAGATACAGTGAATGGCTGGCAGTTTTTAAATCTGGGCAATCTGACTCCTTATTCTCTGCATAGATATGAATTATTTTATTGTTTCTTTTTAACTCTTAACTGGTATTGTGCTTCTGCATGTACTGACGGTTAGGTGGTTAGGTAAATGCTATAGCATCACATGTCCAGCACCTGCCTGATGGTCTATTTTGATCCTTTGATACAAGTTAAGGATCAAAATATCATTTTACTTTGAAAAGAACCATTTTCAATATACTGCAGGAATTAATTTTCAAAGTTTTCTTGTCAGAGAGAAAATTCAATTATATATAATATCATCATCCAAAGAAAATCAAATGAGGGGTACTTTTGTTTTTGTTATATAACTATATCTGTTGATTTCTCCTCCCATCCATCATTATATCTTTTTTAAAAATCCACTTAAGCCCTAATATTGGGAGCTTTTTATAATGGCATTAATTATCATTATAAGAAAATCTTACTGATTACACAGACATACTTAGTTATTTTACATAATTTGTTATCTATTCCACAATTATTGTTATTTGTAGCTTATTTTAATAATGTGATGAATATAATTATATATCACTTTTTATTTTTCTCTTGATTATTTTGTTAGGGAAAATGACTATCCTATTAAAAGATATAAAAATTTAAGTCTCACGCTATATATTTCAAATTTCATTGCCAAAAGGGTTAGAGCAAATAATATTCCCACCAATAGAATATTTTACTTCCGAGTATGAATCATATCTTTACTTTCAAATGTTTTATTTGTTAGTTTTTT
>VMDO01003287.1:0-146561 GCA_007922755.1 Pedetes capensis
GCAAGTGTTTCGATCTGCTGTACATAGGGTCGCTATGAGTCGGACTCAACTCGATGGCACCTAACAACAACAACAAGAGATGCAAATTCATAAGAAGGAAAAATTCTTAAAATGTGTGTACCTAGTAACAGAGCAACAAAATATGTGAAGAGAAAACCCAAACAAAATATGTGAATCAAAACCTGGTAGAATTTAAGGGGAAATATAGACAGATTTACAGTTATATTTAAAGACTTTAACACTCCTCTCTCAGTAATCAATGAAATAAGTAGTTGACATTTATGGCTCACTTCCCCCCAACATAAGAATATATATGACTTCAAGGGCATGAAGAGCATTTACCATGAGAAACTGTATGCTGGACCATGAAGGAAATGTCAATAAATTTAAAAGGATGAAAATAATAAAGAGTATGTTTACTGAGAACAAAGGAATGAATATAGAAATGAATAATTATAGACAGATATCTAGGAATTTCCCCAAATGTTTGGAAATTGTTGTTGTTGTTGTTGTTAGGTACCATCGAGTCAGTATCCGACTCATAGCGACCCTCTGTACAACAGGGGAAACACTATTGTCAGTGCTTTTCTGCTGTTGATAGGTAGGATTTTCAATGGCAGATTGATTTTTGGGAGGGGGTTGCCAGGTCCTTCTCCCAGCCTACAGCTTCTGGTGTTCCCAGGCGGTCTCCCATCCAGGTACTAACCAGGCCCGACCCTGCTTAGCTTCCGAGATCTGACGGGATCGGATGCCACAGGGCTATAGCTGCAGGCTGTTTGGAAATTAATCAAGTGCAATAATAGGGCACCTGACTGAGTGAACTGGAGCCCAGTCACTAGTCACTACTGAAGTACACAATCTCTCTTTCCCCTTCCTAATCCCTAAACACCCATCAGTGTCTTTTCATGTGCATTGAGATATGTGGTGTCATTTGCTTTGTAACCATGAAAGAAGAGAAGAACTTTTGGTGGTAAGAAGGGCTGGATGAGGACAAGAGGAGCCCTAAGGGGAGGATATGAGGCTGGGATTTAGCTCAGTTGGTAGAGTGCCGCTCTGTAGTCTCTGAGGTCCCAAATTCAATTCCCAGCACTGCAAAAATGGGAGAAGGATGTGGCAATCCACTCCCAAGGCAATCCCAAAACAATCAGCCTTTGAAAACCCTATGAGGGTCACTATGAATCGGACATGACTCAATGGCACCTAACAACAATAAGCAGATAATATGGTATCAATTCCTTGTCTAAGGTCTTTAACTTCTATGGTTAAGCAAATGGGAACTATAAATTTACTGGACCTACCCACGGGGAATTTTGAGAGACTGAGCAAAACCACAGTTGTTTCAAGGCCAAGATAACAGAATATGGCACAGATTTGGGGAGGATACCCTTCTAATCCAGAACCATTTGGGCATCCCAACATTTGCAAGCTTTGGGAGGAACTATGGGAAGGACTATTAGCATGAACACTGGCATCTCATGATGGACACGGAAGAGATTTCTGCAAGTAGTCTTGGAAACAGAAAACATGGAAAAGTGGAAACTGGAATAATATTTGAAAAACAGGGTGGGACTCCCAGAAATAAATGGTATGGGGTAGAGCACTTTTTTTTTTTTTTTCGGTACTGGGGGTTGAGCCCAGGGCCTCGCACTTGCGTGTTCTGCAAGTGCCGGACCACTGAGCTGCACCCTCAGGCCATTTTTTTACTTTTTGAGACAGGGTCTCACTAAGTTACGCAGACTGCCTCTGGTCTCCTTGAGATCCTCCTGCCTCCGCCTCCTGAGCCACTGGGATTACAGGCATGCGCCACCGCGCCCGGCCTGGGGTAGAGCACTCTAAAGTGGTGTGTAGTTTTACTATTACACAGATAATTTACCTGCTAAGCACATATAGATTACTAAGAGCAAAAGACAGAATACAGTGATACCTTGGCATTCAAACTGCTCCATACCTGAACTTTTCAGTCCTTGACTAATATTTTCAAGAGAATTATGGTTCATTGCTAGACTACTTTTTCGGCACTTGACCAATGTACTGCAACATGTATGAGGTGCCACACTTACTCATGATGCTTCCAAGTGAACCAAGGGGGAAAGCATCACTTTTCATGTCGAGTTCAAGTAGTAAAGACCTGTCCCAGTGCTATGTTCATGATCTCATTTTTACACACACACACACACACACACACACACACACACACACACACACACACACACACGGGCCTGGGGTTTAGCTTAGTTAGTAGGGTGCTACTCTGTGTGTTCTTAGGCCCTGGGTTCAATCCCCAGAATGCAAAAATGCGAGAAGGACCTGGCAGTCCTCTCCTGAAGCAATCTGGAAGCAATCAAACATTGAAAACCCTATGAATAGCAGAGAAACACTGACATGGTGCTGGGCATGGCACAGTGTTGGGGAGTGTTTTTATCTGTTCTACATTGGATTGCTATGAATTGGACCCAACCCAGCACCTTACAATAATACACACATACACATACATATATCATATGGTCATCATGACACTCAAGAAACTTTCTAGCAGTACATATTAGTCAGTTGGTACATCGCTGTAACAAAGAAAGCAATTGGAACAATTAATGGGGGGAGAGATTTATTGAAGGTTCATAGTTAAAGGATAAAAGTCCATAATTGTGCTGGGGCAGTTGTGTCAGTGTCAGTGTCAGTGTTAGAGCCCATGGCATGGCAAAGACCTCACAGAATGGCAGATCAGAAGCAGAGAGCAGACTGAGAGGCTTGATAAAAATGCTCAGCATTTGAACTGATAGCAGCCTTCCGGGACAGATTGTGGTCAATTGCTGGCCACTGTAGTCCAATTTTCTGAAATAAGGAACAATATCCTCCAGGGAAGTCTCAGGGACTCTCCTGATGATTTAGAGTTGTTTGAGGGTCTATGCAGAGAGAAGGGTATGGCGATTCCTTCTGAAATGTCCATTAGCTTGGGCTCCAACAAATTTCCCTATATGGAGAATTACTTTAATGCTTTATGGCCAAGTAGGGCACTCTACCTTAAGTTCTTAGCAGGTTAAATTTGGAAAAGAACCCCAAAGACAAATGATAAATGCAGGAGGCTGGAATAGATCTGCATAAGCAATGTGCAGGAAACTAAACACCAGATACAGACCCAAGGCCTTCAATGAATAATAAGAACAACATACAGAACTTTGACATAGTGATGGACAATAAATCAGAACTCCTGTATTTTCACTTTGTAACTTTATTTTCTGCCAAAGAGAAATATTCATAACAAAAACTCTAGCTCAGTGCTTTAAAAACTAATACATATGCATCACCTGGGGCTTTTATTAAAGTGAGATTTTGTTTGGTAGATTTGGATGTGGCCCAAGAATTTACACTTGTAACAAGCTCCCAGGTGATGTTGCTGCTGCTGCAGGTGGTGGTGGTGGTCTTTGTACCATATTTTGAATAACAACAGTCTAGACCTGACATTGATAAAGGAAGAAAAGTCCAAGGTAGGTAAAATGGCTGTCATTGCTTTAACCAGATTCAAGTCTGTGGTTGGGACAAATTACATCTCTCAGATTATTGAGAAAACTTGCAAATGAGATCTCCAAACTATTATTCGAGATAATATTTATTTTATCAATTTGGAGACTAGGAGAGGTGCTAGAAGCCAAAGACATCAAATGTGATCAAGAACTTCGAAAAGGAAATAAGAGTGCAAGTGTAAATAAATTAATAAGCTTGATGTCAAAACACATTAAGTTGGACATTAAAAATTTCCAATAAAAAATAAGCTTGATATTGACTCCAGGAGATGATCTAAAATAGATTATTTTAAAAGCATGGTCTACATTCATTGGGATTTCACTAGGAATAAAGTTTGTCAGACTAGTTTTATTATCTTTTATAGGTATATTAGAATGGTAGGTCAAGGTGGCTCAGTAGATAACAAGTGAAATTTAGGAAAGCATTACTGTAAAAATGAGGATTTTCATGATATTATTTGTGCAAAACAGTATATTAGGAACTGGCTGTGAAGATAACTAGGGCGATTAGTAACTGGTTGATCAAGTCTGCCCACAGGGCTCTGATTAATGATTAAGAGCTTCCAAAGGACAAACTCCAGGCCTATTACAAATCTTCATTCTTGGCCTGGTCTGTTTTAGCAATTTTATCAATGGCTTATATCAGTGGTTCTCAAATGTAATGGGGTACATCAGAATATCTTGGGGGCAGAGGATGCTAATTAAAAACATAGGTTCCAAGTCTCCAAACCTGAGCTCTAATTTAGCAGGTCTGGACAGGACAATAATCTCTCTCTCTCTCTCTCTCTCTCTCTCTCTCTGTGTGTGTGTGTGTGTGTGTGTGTGTGTGTAGGGGCTAGAGTTTAGCTCTGTTGGTAGGACTCTGCTCTGTGCTCTAAGGCCCTTGATTCAATCCCCAGTACTGCAAAAATGGGAGAAGGACATGGCAATACACTTCTGAAGCAATCCTGAAATAATTAGCCATTGAAAACACTGTGAAGGTTACTATGAGTTGGATCTGACTCAATGGCACCTAATAACAATATATACTTTTTTCAGTCAGTTTGAGATTTTCCTGGTTCTTAGTATGACAAATGACACTTTTGGTATTACATCTTAAAACACTGGATCATATGTAAACCTTGTGGTCTAGCTGGTTTCCTATGATACTGATATATATCTATCTATATCTATATCTATCTATATCTATAGATATATAGATATCTATACATATAGATATCTATAGATCTAAATCTATATCGATATAGATATAGATATCAGATATCTATATAGATATATAGATATACAGATATCAGATATATATCTATACCTATATCTATATCTACATAGATAGATAGATAGATAGATAGATAGATAGATAGATAGATGGCTAATTATTTCAAGATTGCTTCAGAAGTGTATTGCCATGTCTTTCTCCCATTTTTGCAGTACTGGGGACTGAATCAAGGGCCTTAGAGCACAGAACAGAGTTCTACCAACAGAGCTAATCCCTAGCCCCTACACACACACACACACACACACACACACACACATACACACACAGAGAGAGAGAGAGAGAGAGAGAGGGAGAGAGAGAGACACTATTGTCCTGTCCAGACCTGCTAAATTAGAGCTCAGGTTTGGAGACTTGGAACCTATGTTTTTAATTAGCATCCTCTATATCTATATCTATATCTATTACTATAGATATAGATATAGATATATAGGTGCTGATTGAACCCAGAACTTCACACATACTGTGCAAGCACCCTGTCACTGAGCTATACCCATGCCTCTCTAATAATCTTTATATTAATGAGCATTTCAAGGTGATTCTGAGGAAGGTGATCTGTGGAGCTCACTGTGGGAAGAACCCTAATGAACAGGAATGAATATAAGCAGCTCTAAACATTCTTTTTAAAGTGTATATTCAAGGTTTCTCAATTTCTTAAGCCAAGAATATTATTTTCTTAGAGATCCTCATACCCCAAGGTCACCCATTTTCTTGATTCTGAGTGAGACTAAGAATGGGAAAATATTTTTACCTTTGGTTTATGCCTTCTTCATCCATTTTCTGTTGCTATAACAGAATAATGAAGACTGGGTAATTTATAAAGGATAGAGGTTATTGTGGCTTACAGTTATGGAGGCTGGGGAATCCAAGAGCATGAAACCAGTATCATCTTGGCTTCTCAGGAGACCTCATACTGCTTCATTTCACAGAGGAAAAGAGAAAGAGCAGCAGGAATATGCAAAAGATAGAGAACACAAGGGGTGGACTTGCTTTATAACAACCCAGTCTTGCAGTAACTAATCCATTCACATGAGACTGAGAATTCACTCATCCAAGAAAGACATTAATCCACTTAGGAGGTCTCTGGTCCCATGACCCAAATATCTCCCTCCTAGGTCCCAACTTTCCCTAATGCCTTAGGTTCAAACAGATGAACTTTTAGGGGACAAACTCAAACTCTAGCAGTCTACCTTATTTCAATTGATTATTTGAAAAAGAAATTCAGGATTTCTCTTTTGGAAAATGTGGAGTACATATACTTCTTACTGTTTCTTCCATTAAGTATAACTGAAATCATCAGCTGGGTATGGTGGCTCATGCCTATAATCCCTGCAATTCGGGAGGCAGAGGCAGAAGGATCGCAAGTTCAAGACCAGAGGCAGTCTGTGTAATTTAGTGAGACTCTGTCTCAAAAGGTAAATAAAAAGGGGGGGCCTGGGGGTGCAGTGCAGTGATACAGCACTTGCAAACCATGCAAGTGCAAGGCCCTGGGTTCAACCTCCAGTGCTACAAAAAAAAAGTGTAATTAAAATCTCTTGAATTTGTATATAAAACAGACACAAGAAGACTCTGATACATGGCAAGAAGACAGGTTATCTAGGAATCTCGGGACATAAGAGATGATACCACAGTGAGTTCCTTGGGTTATCTTTTTGCCCCAAATATTTTAGACTTGGAGTTGAAGAAGACAGCAATCCAGAACTGTCAATGTGTACAGACAAAATAGATTCTAGAGAAAGTCTGATCTCTTTAGCCAAAAGACCAGAAAAGGGCAGCATAGAAAGACATATTTTTAGACAATAACTACTCTATTCCAGCCAAACACAACAGAAGTGTCCTCTTGGGGAGCTTAGACTTCTATCCACACAAGGTAATAACAAGGCATTCCAACCTTCCTGCTAGGGGATATCAGAGGAGGATTGGAAGACAGGAAGGACTCTCAGTCCTGCCCAGAAGTAAGAGGCAACCTCCCCTTAGGGTGTCAGTAGAATCCACATAAAGAACAGTAGCAAGTCTTTCTATACCTCTCAGCCAAGGAGGTATCAGTGGAACCTGTATGGGGAGCCAGAATCTCCACTTCCACTCAGTATCTCCTCATCAGGTATGAAGGGAGGCCAAGGGAGTAATCTGGACATTCAAGACCATCTAGCAATAACAGAGACATTTCCTCTTTCCCCTGATAGAACAGCATCATAGGAAGCCAGCTAGACCATAAAGTTTAAATAAGATCCAGAGTTTTAAAATGTAATACCAAAATATCAGCTTCAACTGAAAATCATTTGTTATACCAAGAAAAAGGAAAATCTCAAACTCACTGAAAAAAAGGCAACGAAAATATACTACATTTGTGTTAGCCAGCTTTACAACACTATAACAAAATACATGATATAGTTAACTTACAAAGATAAAAGGTTTATTTTGGGATGGTTTTAGAGGTTCTAGTCCATGATTTGATGGACCCATTATATTAGTCCTCTGGTGGGGGTTGTTGTTGTTGTTGTTAGGTGCCATCCAGTCGGTATCCAACTCATAATGACCCTACGTACAACAGGGGAAACACTATTGTCAGTGCTTTGCTGTTCATAGGGTTTTCAATGGCGAATTGATTGTTGCGAGTGGGTTACCAGGTCCGTCTCCCAAGCCAACAGCACCTGGTGTTCCCAGGTGCTCTCCCATCCAAGTACTAACCAGGCCCGACCCTGCTTAGCTTCTGAGATCTGACGGGATCGGTCACCACAGGGCTACGGCTGCAGGACACACATTCAATACAACCCATATTTAAGTTCCAATGACATTTTTCAGATAAAAAAAATCACACAATCACATGGAACTATAAAAAATCCTAAATAGCCACAGTGATCTTGACCAAAAAGAGCAAGGTTAGAAGCAACATAATATCTGACTTCCATGAATACTGTAGATCCATAGTGACCCAAGATGCATGGCATTAAAATAAAATCCAGACACAGACCAATAAACAGAATAGAGAACCCAGAAATAAATCCACACACTCATAATCAATGCATTTCCAGCAAAGGTGCCAAGAAGACACAATGGGGGAAAGGGCACTCTCTTCACTAAAAGGTTTTGGGAAGCCAGGCATGGTGGTGCACACCTTTAATCCCAGAAACCTGGGTGGTGAAAGGAGGAGGATCACAAGTTTGAGGCCAGATGCAGCCTGTGTAACTTAGTGAGACTCTGTCTCAAAATATAAAGTAAAAAATGGGCTAGGGATATGGCTCAGTGGTTGCACACTTGCCAAAAGGATGTGTGAGGCCCTATGTTCAACTCCCCAGTACTGTAGGAAGAAAAGGTGCTGGGAAAATTGGGTATCTATATTCAAAAGAAAGAAACTAGACCCTTATTTTGTACCATATACTATATCAACTCAAAATGGATTAAAGACTTAAAATGTAAGACCTGAAACTATGAAACTACTAGAAGAAAACATAGGGAAAAGCTCCATGCATTAGTCTTGGAAAGGACCTTTTTGGATTTGATCCCAAAAGCATGGGGAAGAAAAGCAAAATTAGATAAATGGGATTACATGCAACTAAAAAGGTCTTGTATATTAGATAACTGACAGGGTGAAGAAACAACACATAGCATGGGAGAAATATTCGCAAAGCATACATCTGATAAGGGGTTAAGAGCTAGAATGCATAAGGAACACGAATAGCTCAATAACAACAACAACAAAGAATAACCTGCTTTTAAAATGGGCAAAGGACCTCAACAGATTTTTCTCAAAAGAAAACATGCAAATTACCAACAGGCATATGGAAAAATGCTCAGTATCACTAATCATAAAAAAATGTGAGTTAAAAATCACAAGCTATCCCCTCATTCCAGCAAGAATGGCTATCATCAAAAAGATAAAAGATAACTAGGGCTGGTAAGGATGTGGAGAAAAGTGAACCTTTGCACACTGTTGATGGAAATGTAAGTTAGCACAACCATTATGGGAAATAGTAGGAGGTTCCTCAAAAATTTAAAAACAAAGCTGGGCACGGTGGCTCACATTTGTAATCTCAGCAACTTGGGAGGCAGAGGCAGAATCACAAGTTCAAGGCCAGAGGCACCCTGTGTAATTTAGTGAGACCCTCACACAAAATTTAAAAAATAAAAAATGGGCTGGGGATGCAGCCCAATGGTAGAACACTTACAAAGTATGTGTGAGGCCCTAGGTTCAACCCCAAGTAACACACACAAAAATATATGAATAAAAATAAAAATAAAAATAAAAAAATTTAAAATGGAACTATCATGAGGTTTAGGAGTCACATTACTGAATATATATCCAAAGGAAATGAGGTTAGTATTTTGAAAAGATGTCTACACACTCATGTTCATTGCAGCATTGTTCAAAATGGTCAAGACATGGAATCAACTTAAATGTCCATCAGTGGATGAATTGATAAAGAAAATGTAATACATATATGCTATGGAATACTATGCAGGCTTTAACAATGAGGAAATGCTGTCATTTGTGACAACATGGATGAAGCTGGAGGACATTATGTTAAACGAAATAAGCCAGGCACAGAAAGACAAATACTGGATGCTCCCACTTGTGGAATCTAAAAATGTTGAACTCCTAGAAGTAGAGAGAATGGTGGTTAACAAGGGCTGTGGGGATGGGGAAATGTTGGTCAAAGGATACAAAATTTGAGTTAGATAGAAGGAATACGTTCAAGAGATCTATTGTGCCACATGGTGATTATAATTAACAGCAATGTATAGTATTCTTAAACATCACAGAGTAGATTATGTTCTCACCACAGAAATCGGTAAACATGTGTAGTAATGTGCATTAATTAGCTCAGCCAAGCCATTCCACAATGTATACATATTTTAGAAGTAGAACTTTTATTTTTATTTTTTATTTTTTGGCGCTAGGGATCAAACCCAGGGTCTCATACACACTAGGTGAGTACTCTGCCACTGAGCTACATCCCCAGCCCAGCCACACTTAAAATATGTTGTAGGTGATAAATACTTACAATGTTATTTGTCAACTAAATGAATTTGTTAATTAGAAAATTTTAAAACATAGCCAATGTATAAATTATCTATAAGGAAGTCGCCTAAAATACAATGATAAGCCAAGTTGAAAATATAAGGATGGAGAGTGATATTTATCATGCAAACTGTTACCAAAGAAAAAGCAGGAAGTGCTATGTTAATATCAAATAAAGTTGACTGCAGAGGAAAGAAAATTACCAGTGACAGAAAGGGACGTTGTCTAATGAAGAGTCAATCTACCAAAAAGATATAGCCATCCTAATATGTATATTCCAAACATATACAAAATATGTGAAGCAAAAAGTGATAAATGGAAAGGAGAAACAGATAAATTCACAATTATAGCTGGAGACTTCAATAATTCTTTTATAATGACTACCAGAACAACTGGACAGAAAATAAGCAAGGATACAGGAGAAATCAGCAACAACTATAAAATTTAATTGGTATTTCTGCACACTCTACCCAACACCAGCAGAACAAACATCTTTTCTAGTGCCCACAATACATACAGACCAGATCTTGGACCATAAAACTGAATAAATTTAAAAGAATTGTGGTTTTTGACCACAATGGATTCAAACTAAAAATCAATAACAGAATCATAACAAGAAAATCCCCCAAACACTTAGGAATTAAACAGTATATTTCTAAATAATATACGGGCCAAGTCAAAAGTCTCAGGAGAAAAAACAACAACAACACTGAACTGAATGAAAATGAAAATGCATCATATCAAACTTGTGGGAAACAGCTAAAGCAGTGTCAAGAGGGAAATTTACACATTAAATGCATACATTAGGAAAGAGAAAAAATCTCAAATCAATAATCTAAACTTCCATCTAAAGAACCTAGAGAAATAAAGAGCAAAATAAACCCAAAGAAATCAGAAGGAAGAAAGCAATAATGGTAAGAACAGGAATCAGTGAATCTGGAAATAGAAAAGCAATAAAGAAAAGCAATTAAGTGAAGACCTGGTTCTTTGAAAAGATCAATAGCATATAGAACCTCTATTAAGACTAACAAAGATAAAAACAGATAATAGCCAGGATGAAACAGGGGATAGCAGTACAGATCCTGCAGATACCAAAAGGATAAGCAAGGGTAAGCATGTAATGATAAATTCTACACATAAAAATGTGACAAGTTAGGTGAAATGGACCAGCTCCTTAAAAACACAAACTACCACAACTCAGCCAATATGAAACAGATTATTTGAAAGGCCCTCTAATGATTAAGGAAATTAAATTCATAATTTTAAAATTTCCAAAATGGAATTTTCTACACTCAGATAGCTTCACTGGAGAATTACATCAAACATGAAACAAATAATTTATACCAATTTCTTCAGTCTCTTCCAGAATGTAGAACAGAAGGAGACAATTCCCAATTCATTTTATGAAACCAGTATTATCCCCAAACCAAAATCTGACAAGATATCACATAATAAAGAAAATTATGCACCAATAACCCTAATGAATATATATGTAACAGTTCCTTTTCTTGATACAGGCAGGGTCTCACTATGCAATCCAGGCTGGCCTGGAATTTACAATCCTCCTGTCTCTGCCTCCCAAGTGCAGGGATTATAGGCATGAGCCACCACATACAGCTCATAAGAATTCTTAATATGATATTACCAAATAGAATTCAGAATCTACAAAAATAATGATTCATCATGAGCAAGTAAGACTTATTTCAGGGATGCAAATCTAGTTCAATATTTAAAAAATCAATGTAATCTGCCATACTAATAGGCTACAGAAGAAAACTTACATGATCACATCAATTGATGCAGTAACAGGGTTTGAAGAAATGCAATACCCGTTCAGAATAAAAAACTCTAAATTCACTAGTAATAGAGGGGAACTTCTTCAACTCTATTTAAAACAATATAGCTAACATTATACTTAATAGTGAGAAACTAGAAGCTTTCCCACTAACATTGGGAATAAGGCACAAATCTTGGTTCTCACCACTTGTATTTGAACATAGTGCTGGAAGGTCTAGTCAGCGCTGTAAGGCAAGAAAATAAAAGGCATACAAAATGGAAATGAATACATAAAACACCCTCTATTTGCAAGTGACATAACTATGTACCTAGAAAATCCCAGGAATCTAGCTGGGCATTGAGCTGGGAATCTAGTCATGCATTCCTGTAATTCCAAAATTCAGGAGGCTAAGGGAGGAGGATCAAGTGCATTCAGCAAAATTAGAACATACTGTATAAGCAATAAATGTGTAGGCACAAATTAAAAATACCTTTACAGTCTCTCAAAAATGTAATACTTAGACTAGGGACATGGCTCAATGATAGAGCACTTGCTTAGCATTCATGAAACTCTGGGTTCATTCCCAGCACCAACAAAAAATGTAACACTTAGGTATAAAACTAAGAGCACATATACAACATTTGTCTGCCAAAAACTAGAGAGCTCCAATGAAAGAAAGAAGACCTATATAAATGGAGGGACATACCAAGAATGGAAGACTGAACATAGTAAAGATGTCAATTTTCTCCAAAATGAGATTTAATTCAACTCCTATCAAAATTCCTGTAAGAATTTTTAAAGATATAGAATGTTAACTTTAAAATTTATATGTAAAACAACAGGCCCTAGAATAGCTAAAATGTCTATGTAATGTAATGAATTACTATGAAGCAAGAGTAATCAAGATCTGGTGCTTGTGGGAGAATAGACACAGACCAGTGGCACAGAACATAGAAATCAGAAACACCTACACAAATATGCCAAATGATTTTTGACAAAAGTGCAAAAGGAATTTGATGGAGGAAATATATATTTTTCAACAAATAGTGCTGAAATGATTGGACATGCATAGGCAAAATAAAAAACAAAAACAAAAAACCTTTGACCTATATATTATATTATATATAATATTATATATATATATATATCACATCTTACATACTCAAAATGGATCATTAACTTAGGTGTAAAACATAAAACTGAAGCTTTTAGAAAAAAACATAAGAGAAAATATTAAGGTTACAGGGCCCTACAAAGAGTTCCTACACTTGACATCAAAAGCATGATCCACAAAAGGAAAAACTGATAAAAACTGATAAATGAAAAGTGTTTGCTTTGTGAAAAATCTTATTAAGCCAGGTGGGATGCACATGCCTGTAATCTCAGAGACATGGGAGATGGAGACAGGAGGATCACAAGTTCAAGGCCAGGAGCATCCTGTGTAACTTAGTGAAACCTTGTCTCAAAATAAAAAATAAAAAAGGGGCTGAGGATGCACTCAGTCCTAGAGCACTTGCAAAGTATGTGTAAGGCACTGGGTTCAGCCCCCAGTACCACACACACATGAAAAAGATCTTATTAAGATCATGTAATTCAGCATATCAAGAGACTTGCAAACAGAAATCACATGATCATCTCAATCCATATTGAGAATGCCTTTGACAAAGCATACCACTCCTTCATGATAAAAACCTTAGAAAAGATAGGCATAATAGGGAAATACCTCAACAACATAAAGGCCATTTATGACAGACCTACAGCCAATATCATATTAAATGGAGAAAAACTGAAACCATTTCCTCTAAGATCAGGAACAGGACAAGGATGCCCACTCTTTCCTATCTTATTCAATATTGTGATTGAGGTCCTAGCCAGAGCAATAAGACAAGATAAAGAAATCAAAGGGATACAGATAGGCAAGGAAGAGGTCAAAATATCCTTATTTGCAGACGACATAATCCTTTACCTAAAGGACCTCAAAAACTCCTCTAGAAAACCTTTGGACCTAATTAACTCCTTCAGAAAAGTAGCAAGATACAAAATTGGCACTCAAAAATCAATAGCCTTCCTTTACACCAATTGTGAGCAAGAAGAAGAGAAAATTAAGGCAACAATCCCTTTCAAGATAGCCCCTCAAAAACATAAATACTTAGGAATCAGTCTAACTAAAGACTCTGAACATCGCTACAAGGAAAACTTCAAAACATTAAAGAGAGAAATCACAGAGAATACTAGAAGATGGAAGGACCTCCCATGCTCATGGATTGGGAGAATTAATATTGTAAAGATGGCTATACTTCCAAGAGTAATTTTCATATTTAATGCAATTCTCACTAATAACCTAATGACAGACTTTGCAGAAATAGAAAAAAATAATCCAAAAATTTATATGGAAACACAAAAAATCACATATAACTAAAACAGTCTTAAGCTGCTAAACCAGTGCAGGCAGGATCATAATTCCTGACTTTAAACTACACTACAGGGCTATAGTAGCAAAAACATCTTCGTACTGGCACAAAAATAGGCCTGAAGACCAATGAAACAGAATTGAAGACCCAGAGATACATCCACACAACTACAGCCACCTGATCAAAGGGGCTAGGGATGCAAAATGGAGAAAAGAGCCTCTTCAACGGTGCTGGGAAACTTAGACTTCCACCTGCAGAAAAATGAAAACATACCTGTATCTCTCAATTTGCAGGAGAGTCATCTCAAAATGGAAAACAGACCTCAAAATAAAACCATAAACTGTAAAACTACTGGAAGAAAAGATAGGAAACATGTTTCAACACATAGGCATAGGAAAGCATTTCCTTAACAAGACTGCAATTGCTTAGGAAATCTCACCAATAATTGACAAATGTGATTTCATGAAATTAAAAAGCTTCTGTACAGTAAAGGAATCAATCAACAGAGTTAAGGAAGAGCCCATTGAATGGGAGAAAATCCTCACATCCTAGACATCTGACAGAGGACTAATTTCTAGAATTTACAAAGAACTCAAGAAAGCAAATGCCAAGACAACAAATAACCCAATTCACAAGTGGGCAAAGGAATTGAACTGACAGTTCTCAAATGAAGAAGTTTGTAGGGATAAGAAACACAGGAAAAAATGCTCAATATTCCTAGCCATTGTTGTTGTTGTTGTTAGGTGCTGTTGAGTTGGTATCTGATTCATAGTGACCCTACATACAACAGATGAAACACTATTGCCGGTGCTTCTCTGCTATTAATAGGGTTTTCAATGGCGGACTGATTTTTTGGGAGTGGGTTGCTAGGTCCTTCTCCTAAGCCTACAGCACCTGATATTCCCAGGCAGTGTCCCATCCAAGTACTAATCAGGCCTGACCCTGCTTAGCTTCTGAGACCTGATAGGATCCGACACCACAGTGGTATGGCTGCAGGCATCCCTAGACACTTGTTGTTGTTGTTGTTGTTAGGTGCCATCGAGTTGAGTCCGACCCATAGCACCCTCATAGGGTTTTCAATGGCTGACTATTTTGGGATTGCCTTGGGAGTGGTTTGCCACGTCCTTCTCCCATTTTGCGGTGCTGGGATTCGAACTCAGGACCTCAGAGACTGCAGAGCAGCACTCCACCAACTGAGCTAAATCCCAGCCCCGCTAGACACTAGGGAAATGCAAACCAAAACAACTCTGAAATTCCACATAACTCCAGTAAGAATGGCCAAGATCAACAAAACAAATAATAACAAATCCTGGCAAAGATCTGGAGAGAAAGGAATCCTCTTACACTGTTGGTGGGACTGTAAATTAGTTCAATTGCTTTGGAAATCAATATGGAGATACCTCAGAAAACTAGAAATAGAACTTTTCTATGACCCAGCTATACCACTACTGGGAATATACCCAAAGGGAGACAAGTTATCATACCACAGAAACACCTGCATCTCCATATTCAATGCAGCACTTTTCACAATAGCAAGGATTTGGAACCAACCAAGATGCCCATCAACAAAAAAATGGATACGATGATTATAGTACATATATACAATGCAATATTACTCAGCAATAAAAATGAAATAATGCCACTTGCAGCAAAATGGATGGAACTGGAGAACATCATCTTAAGTAAACAAACAGAAGCTCAAAAAGAGAAATACCATATGTTCTCACTTATATGTGGGAGTTGAATTTTACTTAAAGGAAGAAAAAGTACTATACATAAGTTGATATATAAAAATGCACATGGCTCTAGGCTTTCTGTTTATATTTGCTGTACAGAAATGTTTAGCTTTTCAATTTGTTATTTTTTTTCTGTTTTGCATTTACTCAGAGGCCACTCCAGATGAAAGGAACTGTTTTAGTCTTCAATGGTAGAGTTCTCTATCCATTAATATAAACTAGCAGACTCTGGTAGAGGGGGAGGTTCCTTTCAGTCCTGATATACCTGGATCTAATTCACAGTATAATTTCAAGAATGAAGCTAGCTAAGTGGTTATCTCAGAGATGTCTGCTCTTAAAGAGGGACTCCAACAGAATTAATACCTAAGTCAATTTTCTCAAAGGTCAGTTATTTATAAATGGTCTAAAAGTTTTACAGTATCCCTTGTAATTTAGCTAAGAATTTTCATTTGTTTACATTTTAAATTTAGATTATACTCATATCTGAGAAACTACAGTTAGATGTACTTATTATTTTTTCCCGTAATAGATGTTAAAATAATAAACACAAAAGTACTAAAATACCTTCTCAAGTGGTACAAGCAATATAAGTGGTATGCTTTGGGAAACACCAGGAAGTAATCTCACACTGACACTTTAGGCAATATGGAAGAATGCAGGGGACACTTTCAGTTGGCCCTGAAACCAAGAGCACTGGGAGATAATTTTGATAGACCTTCAAAACGCATATACTCATATGCCTGCCTTTTTCCCCATACTCTGACTTCTACCACATTTCTATGGAGGTCCTATTGGTATAGCTCTTCCATTTGTATTCTGTACTCAATTCCTCCTTACTGACCAAGATCAGTGTTCCCATACCCATCCATCATACACATATAATCAAATTTCTCTCTTACTGAACAATTCTCATCAGCATATAAACATGCTATTTATTCCATTTTAAAAATACTATTTTGATCCCACTTCTTTCAACTAACACACTCATTTCTTGGCTCCTGTGTACAGCTAGTTTCCTTGGAAGAATTGTCTATCCTTGGCAAGTGTAGTGTTTCTTTCTCTCTTTAACAAATTCTACCTGCACAATTTAGGTAGACTCTGTCTCAAAATAAAAAGTAAAAAAAGGGACATGTGTGTGGCTCTGTAGTAGAGTGTTTGCCTAGCATGCACGAGGGCCTTGGGTTCAGCTCTGCAGTACTGCAAAAAAAAAAAAAAAAAAAAGTTCTAGCTGGACTTACCACTTCAACCACTGTACCTTAACAGCTTTTGCCACAACTACCTTCATGTTACTAAGTTCAATAGACAATCCTAAGTGACCCTCCTACATGACCTAGCAGGAGCATTTGCCATAGATGATCACTCCCTCCGCTTTGAAATACCTTCTTCATTTGATTCCATGAGACCACAATTTTTGGTTTGCTCCTCCATCACTGGATCCTCCTTCTCAGTCTCTGTTATTGCTTCCACTTCATCTCCCCAACCTCTAAGCATTGATACCCTCTGGGACTCAGTCCTCAGACCCCATCCAATCTCATAGTTTTAAGTAACATCTATGTGTTGGTGACACTGTAAAATAAATCTCCAGTCTTTTCTTTTCCTTTTTTGCAGTACTAGGGAATTGAACTCAATGCCTCACACATACTTTGCAAATGCTCTACCATTGGGCAGCACTCCCAGACCATTTTTCACTTTATTTTTTAAATTTTGAAACAAGGTCTCTCTAAGTTATACAGGCTGCCTCTGGATTCGAGCTTGTGATCCTCCTGCCTCAGCTTCCTGAGTTGCTGGGACTACAGACATGCACCAGAGCTCCCATATCTCCAATGTCTTCCAGTAGTATTACTCTTTTAAAGGCCCCATCCAATCTCATAGCTTTAAGTACCATCTATGTATTGATGACATCATAGCATAAATCTCCAATCCAGATCTTTGCTCTAAACTCCAGACTCATATATCCAAATGCTTAATTAATATCTGCTCTTAAAGGTTGTGGTAGACAGAATTCTAACATGGACCCTGTGGTGCCTTCCCTCTGGCATAAATGCCTTGTATAATCCTCTTTCTTTGAGTGAGGGTGGGACCTGCTACTATCCCTCTATTCACGCTGATGATTGTTGTTGTTGTTGTTGTTGTTGTTGTTGTTGTTAGGTGCCTTCGAGTCGGTATCCGACTCATAGCGACCCTCTGTACAACAGGGGAAACACTATTGTCATGCTTCTCTGATGCGCATAGGGTTTTCAATGGCAGATTGATTTTTGGGAGGGGGTTGCCAGGTCCTTCTCCCAAGCCTACAGCTTCTGGTGTTCCCAGGCAGTCTCCCATCCAGGTACTAACCAGGCCTGACCCTGCTTAGCTTCCGAGATCTGATGGGATCGGATGCCACAGGGCTACCGCTGCAGGCACCCTGTTGATTAGGTGATTATATGGAAACTGAAAAACGTTTTGCGAGTTTATTTAATTTTTTTCTTTAATTACTATCATACAGAGAGAGGAATTATTAATATTTTGGTAAAAATAGCATTTGGCCTTCTATGCATATCATACACATACAGCTCAAGGGATGTGGTTGTGTATAAGTAGGATCACATGATATATATTTGTTCATCTTTTTTTTTTTCCTTCTCAACAAAATCTTAGAGGTATTTTATCATGTCATTAAATACACATGAGAGACTGAGCAGGACCTCTTCCTGCAGGAAGCTTTTGTGACTGACCAGCATAGGAGCCTCCTCTGTTCTCCTATGGTCCCTGGGGCTTGCTCTACCATTGCACTGATGACACTGAGCACACACACAAAAAACTTGCTTTTGTATCAGACCTCTGCTTACCCATAGGCAGTTGGCTCTGGGAATCCAGAGGCCCAAGTATCATGCTTTTGTCTAGATTCCCATACAATAGTGGGAGCTCACTAAGTGCTTGCTAAGTGGGTGAGTGAATAAATAATGTACACTTGTGGTTCTCAAAGTGCAGTCTTAGAACCAGCTGTGCAGGCATCCATGGGAAGTTTGCGAGACACGTCTATTCTTGGGCCTCACCTCCACATGCTGAATTACAAACATTGGGGACAGGCCCAGGAAATAGTTAATAAGCTCTCAGGTGATTCCTTGGCATGTGGAAGCATGTCAAGCCATTAGGGAGACCTCATAGTCTGAAGGATAGTTTTGGGACCAGACTGTCAAGTAAGAGATCCAGTGGTGTTACCCTCGACAGGCAGACAACAGGCAGTCAAGGGCAAGATTGCCACTGACTCACCATGATGGTGACGTGCTGAAACGACTCAGCTCCATCTGGGCCTCTTCCTGGGACAGGAAGCCAATAGCCCCAAACTTGCCATCTCTGGTCAGTCAGCATGCTGAAGGCAGTGAACAGCTGTCTGAAACACTCCTTTTTCATCCCATTCAGCAGTTTCTTCACCATCAGTCACAATATGGTGCAAGGTCCTCATTGTTTTGATTCCAACACCAAAGGACAGCACTTTCCAAAAACACCTTTCACTCTACCTTCTGGGCGTTGCCATCTTTATCCAGCTGGAGCAAAGTTATGTGGCCCAGCCCTTGGCTTGCCCTACCTGAAAGTAGGCGTGGCCAAACCAGAACACAGGAAAAATTTTCAACGGTAATTAGGGTCCTTAATCTCAAGTTGACTTTTAGTTATTCAATTGGGAAGTGATCCAGAGTGAGCCTGACCTAATCAAGTGAATTAATCACACCCCCTTTAAAACAGGGTCTAGAGAACACGTCTCTGCTTGGCCTGAAAGAAGATAGCCACTTTGAGTTCTAAGGCTGCAAGGAAATGGATTGTTAACCATGAGTTTGAAATGAGATTCCTTTATATCACTATTCACCATTTCACATAATATATATCTCTCTAATTTGTTAATTGTCTGCTTCACCCACCGTATGTACATCCTTATGGGCAGGGATTTTTTGTCTGTTTTACTCATTGACAAATCTCTTAGTTCTTTAAACAGTGGCTGTCATATAGTAAATGCTAAATAATATTTGTTACATGCATAAATAAACTTATTTATTGAAATTTGCATGTTCCTCACAACCTATTCCTCTAGCTAAGTATTCTTTTATTCAATTCCATCAAAACTTCCACCCTTTTCATTGAGACATGAGTTCACTCTGCACTTTTAAAAATGATATCCCTAAAGATCCCCCCCACACACACACACCACTGAGTTTCAGGTATTCTAACAAGAAAGTTATCATTCTTGGCAGATATTTTAGTTTGGGGGCCAGATAGACCTGGATAGGAATGCTGGCTCTGCCTCTTGTTAACTGTGTGTGAGATGTAGACATGTTGCTTCACCTCTTTGAGCTTCACTTTCCCTGCAGAGAGGGAAAATATTATCTGCAATCGGGGTTGCTAAGAGGACTGATAGCAGGCATATAATTCTTGTGCCATGAGCAGTTACTGGTATAAAGATGGTATCATACTATACACACACTATTCTGTAACTTGATGTCTGCACTAAATCAGTATTGTACACACTGGTCCTTTAAGTTCTGTAGGATAGATTCCTAAAGTGAGATGGCTAGTTTCAATGGTATGTGCTTTAAAAGGTTAAAAATGGTGTCAGATTATTTTCCAAAAAGGTTGTAACAATTCATACTCTTAGTAGATATGTATGAAAATATGTTTCCCACATACTCACCAGTAGTAGATGTTATCAGTCTTTTCCATTTTTGCTAGTCTGATGGAGGAAAATGTTATCTTATTGCACTGATTTCCATTTCCTTTATCACTTGTAAAATTGAACATTCACTTGCATGTTGCCTTTGAGTTTCTTTTCCTTTGTTTAATCTTTTGGGTAACTTGTATTTTTCTTATTAACTTGAGAACATGAGAAGTGACTGGTAATGGGTACAAATTCTCTAAAATGTTCCAAAATTAGATTATGGTGTGCTATGGTTTGGATATGGTTTGACTGTGTCCCCTCCAGGCGTTCATATGTTGGATGCTGGTTCTTAGTGAGAGGTAATGGGACTTTTAAGAGGTAGGGCCTAGTGGGAGGTCCTTGCATCATTGGGAATTCAGCCTTTGGAAGGGACTAAGGTAGCTCTTGTGAGATCCTGAGTTAGTTCTCACTAGAGGGTTGTTGCGGGCTGGGATTTAGCTCAGTTGGTAGAGCGCCGCTCTGCAGTTTCTGAGATCCCGAGTTGGATTCCCAGCACCGCAAAAATGGGAGAAGGATGTGGCAACCCACTCCCAAGGCAATCCCAAAACAATCTGCCATTGAAAACCCTATGAGGGTCCCTACGAGTCGGACATGACTCGACGGCACCCAACAACAACAAAGGGTTGTTATACAAACAGTAAGCCTGGCCCCACTCAGATCTCTGACTGCCTGTTCCAAGATGTGATCTCTTCTTCATACACATTCTCACATTATGACATCATCCTCTACTAGACTCTCACCAGAGACCAAATGAATGGAGCTGCCTGATCTTGGACTTTCAGCTTCCAAATCTGTGAGCTAAATACACCTCTTTTCTTCAAAGGTAGCCTGCCTTGGGTATTTTGTTAGAGTAAAGCAGTCTCTGAGGTTCTGAGTTCAATTCCCAGCACTGCAAAAATGGGAGAAGGGCCTGGCAATCCACTCCCAAGGCAATCCCGAAACAATTAGCCATTGAAAACCCTATGAGGGTCGCTATGAGTCAGATACCGACTCGAGGGCACCTAACAACAACAACAACAACAACAACAATGTAAAACATACTAAAACATAGTGATAGTTCCACAACTCTGCTAAAAAAAACTCTGAATTTTTAAAGTTCAAATGAAACCTTATTGGATGTAAGTTATATGTCTCAGAAAGCCTAAAATTGAAAAAAATTCAAGTGATTTTTAATTGTTGTATAAAATTTCCTTTTATAGAATTATCATCCTTTAATCATCCCAATTGCTTCTAATTATTTCCAAATTATCACTCTTACAAAAATTGTGATATCTTCATACATGAATCTCTGCCTTTTAAAAGGATACACTCTTAGAATGGTAAATACTGGGGGAAAAGGTGATTTTTTTAAAAGGGAGAGGTACGATTTCTAATAAAAATATTAAAATAGTTACATTGATTCCACATCAATCTGAACATTTTGGAAGTTCCAAATTAAGTTCAGAATACCATGTTTAACACCTCAAAACTATTACTGGCCTGTTCCTTCCTACTGTGATGACACCAAGTGCCACTATAGTTGATGGGAGAGAACATTTTCAATTCTCATCACACAAGTATGTAAAGTGTATTTCTCTCTTTATCACTAGTTGTTTAATTGTTGCAGACTGATTGCTAGAAAAACAAGATGAGAAGCTAAATTGCTTTCCTTGGCATAAATCCTTGGGGATTAGGAGCTAATTTTAGCACAATTTTTGTTAAAAGCAGGAAGCAGTGCCTATGTAGTTTTATCTGCTACAACTTCATACTGCCTTCATATCTTGCTAACATATGCTAGGTTACTAATAAGGATATATATTATTGACTCAGAGTAAGTCCTTCTCTGGACAGAAAAGAATTTTTCTTCTTGGTTAATTGTGCTAAATACTAAGAAAGAAATTCACCCAGAAGGAACGTGAAGGAAAAGAGCTTATATTTTCTAGCTATTCTCTAGACCCATCCTTAAACCAAGGCCGCCTGCCATCATTAAGTCTTCAAATTTAGCCAGGCAAATTAATCGATGGTCATTGAGTCATTGATTTCCAGGACATCAATAATGCTTGAGAGAAGAGGTTCTGTGTTGTTGTGGGGGAGTCAATTGGGCTTTGAACAAGAAGCCTGGGTTTTAGTTCTGACTCTGCCATTAACCTGTTAAATGACTTTGGGCGGATCATATGTTGTATTAGTCAGCTGTCTTCACTATAGCAGAAAAACCAACCCGAAGAAATTTGTGGAGGAAAAGTTTTATCCGAAGCTCACAGTTAGAGGAACAGTCCATAATGTCAGCAAAACAGGCATGGCAATGGTAAAGGCAGGGTTTGTGGCAGACCACCTCACAACCTCATGTGGTGGGGGCAGAGAGAGCTTATGGGAATGGGTCCAGGTAAAAACCTCCAAAGGCCCCAGTGATTCATTTTTGCCAAGCTAGGTCCCACCTCCCAAAGTTTCTATAGCCTTCATACACAGTGCCACCAGCTGGGGACCAAAAGTTAAAGCATGTAACTTTGGGGGGACATTTTATATTCAAATCAAGACATATATTCAAATATGTCTTATCTGGATCTCAGTTCCCCACCTCTAACTAATTTCTAAAGGTCTTTCCAAGTCTCACATGCTATGCTGCTGTTGCTGCTTTCTTTTTCTTCTTCTTCTTCCTCTTCTTCTTCTTCTTCTTCTTCTTCTTCTTCTTCTTCTTCTTCTTCTTCTTCCTCTTCTCCTTCTCCTTCTCCTTCTCTTCCTCCTCCTCCTTCTCCTTCTCCTTCTTTTTCTTCTTCTCTTTCTCCTTTTCCTCTTCTTCTTTTTATTTTGAGGCACAGTATTAGGGTCTTTCTATGTAGCCCAGGCTGGCCTGGCCTAGAACAATCCTCCTGCCACAGCCTCATGATTGCTGGAATTACAGGTATGTCCCACAATGCCTGGCCATACTAGGGTTCTATACAATAGTACTAAAAGCCTTCCATTAAGGAGTATGGCAGGGAACAGATTTGGGAATTGAGATCCAGAGGAGAGAAACTAGGTCATATCAGAAACCTATTATAACTTGAGATTGTTTAAGTTAGATTCTTAAGGTCATCACAAAAGTGCACATTTTAGGTTCCATGTTTCTTTATGTTTACTAAAAGTCATAGACCCATACATGTATAATAGTAGATTTTGTGGTATATAAAGTATACCTTTATAAAGCCATTAAAACATACATTTGACTGCCATTTTATCTCCAAATAATCATACGTGAGTTGTATGAAATCATGTGAATTGAGAATTTGATTTACACACATGCATGAAAATGAGAGAGAGCAAATACACATGTTAACAATCTTGGGGGTTTTCTTGGCTCAGAGAAGCCACTTGGCTCTAGGGAGATTGACAGAGCTAAAATGTCATTGTCCCAAGGGAGGCAACTATTGATTTCACTGACAAACCCTGTAATTATGGAACACAATGCCTAGTTACATTAATTAGAAGGGAGTGAGAGTGGAGCTGAAGGCCCTGCTGACAGGGAAAGAGAGAAAGTGGAGGTCAGTCATCTCTAAGGTATGGCTGGAGCTTACAGGGAGTGGAGAGAGAGGAATCTGAAAAGTAGGTTGGAGGTTGAGACCAGTTTGAAGGCATAATACCACCTTGGTTTTCATGTATATTCCATATAATTATATGTGTAAAAATTATTTAAAAAATCACAATGTACTATACAACTAAAATATTTTGACAATACCAGCATGTGAAAAAGGTCAAATGGCATAAAGAAATTATGTAAAGTGTTAAACAATGAAAAGTAACTCTCTTCCCCACACTTGTCATCCAATTTCAGAAATGATAGGATACTGTCCACATTGTTTTTAAATCTATATTTGCTTTCTCTTAGCAATATAGCTTGGAAAACACTCCCTAGCACCACATATTGATCTGCCTCATTCTTTTTAAAAATACTATATATATATATATATATATATATATATATATATATATATATATAATTTGCGTATACTGCAATTTATTTAATCAGTCCTCTTTGAAGTATATTTAGTTTATTTCAGTGGCATCTTGTTTATCTTCATGAATTAAACTTCACCACTAAACAGGAAAATCTTCTGTCAACATAGTGTTAGTGATGAAGGTTTTAGATTTTCTTTTCATTTGCTCAGTGTACCAAATCATTTTTATTTACATTTTCCAGTAAGCATAATCATCTTAAAATCCCCAAGACATTTTTTAAAACTCCATATTGATGATGCAATAAAGAGCTGTAGGGAAATTTGAGTACAAATCACTTCTAAAGAGTTGATTTGGCCTGACCAAATACAGTCTGGAGAGCAGGGTGAGCAGAGGTTTCTACATATTTAGGCTCCAATGTGGAAGGGGAGCTTAAGCTTTGAAAACTACTGCCTTGAAGGAGAAGAACTCAAAGATACAGTAGAATAGAATAGAAAGACTTCAGAGTCTGGGGTCAGAAGACTTGAGTTGTAGCCCCAGTTTTCTCACTATATTTTCCTTAGGTATATTACACCTTTAAAGGTTTAATTTTTCCTTGTGTTTTAAGTAGGGGCAGATTTATCAAACTCATAATGCTGTTATGAGGACTGGGTGAGTCAAGAGAGTCACGTAAAGTGCTTGATAAATGTTAATTATAATTATTGCCCTAAGGGATAGAGCCATAAAGCCAGAGGAGCCAGAGTGCCAGATAGAGTAAATATACATATGAGCACAGATTGTAACCTGAAAGCTAAGCTGGGATGAGAAAGAAAGGGCCCCTTCTTAGTAATATAGTTATTTACCCAGAACTTAACAAAGGGCAAAGCAACCCTTTTTGAAAATGTCTCTATAGGGCTACAGTTAAAATGTTCATCCTTGTCACAAACAGTTGGAAAGTATATTGCTGTTCTAAACACATTCCTTTTTCTTATGTATAATTTTCTACATTATAACTTAATAACCAAGGATATAAGTCCCATGACTGTCAATGAGAATGAAAGAGAAGATTTGCATCTTAAAGGGGAAAATACTCCCTTTTAGACATATCAGCATAGAGTAGCCAAGCAGACATTTTTGGAAAGAATTGTTGTTGTTAGGTGCCATTGAGTCAGTATCAAACATAGCAACCCTATGTACAACAGAGCAAACACTATTGTCAGTGCTTCTCTGCTATTCGTAGGGTTTTCAATGGCTGATTATTTTTTGGGAGTGGGTTGCCGGGTCCTTCTCCCAAGCCTACAGCACCTAGTGTTCCCAGGAGGTCTCCCATCCAAGAACTAATCAGGTCTGACCCTGCTTAGCTTCTAAGATCTGACCGGATCAGATGCCACAGTGCTACAGCTGCAGGCAATTTGCTATTTCATTGGGAGGAGACCTAGAAGCAACACAAGAAAGGAAAAACTAACAAGCATACTGAGAGACAAGAAAAGGGAGAGCAGGACGGAGTAGAGTGTTAACTGATACAAGATTTTTGGAGGGCAATTTGGCAATATATGTATGGCAAAACTAAAAATGCACACACCCTGCTGTTCCCCCTCTCCCTTCTGAACAAGCGAGTCCTAAAGCCATTAGGTGAGGCAGAGCAAGGAAGGTATTCATGGTGGGGAGTGTGAAGGGATCTGGAATGGAGTGACAGAGACCAAGCAGGTTGTGTAGGGTGTCTCCATAGAGGGTAGCCTACTATGAGGGATAGAAGTCAAGCTGGTTGATGAAAGTATCCTTGTGGAGAGGCAGCCTGATATAGGAAGTCAGAGCATGAGGGGTGTGACAAGGGCATCCCCATGATGGAGTGGCATAGCCTGGGCTTTCAGAGACTGAGTAGTTTGGAGAGGGAATCTATGTAGGGGACAGATGTTATGGGGAATAAGAAGTCCCAAGCAGAGAGAAGAGACATTCATATCTGGGAGAAGAGATAATGGAAATGGGAAATCAGTTGCTGTATTAGATACCTATTTCTATGTAACAATTTACTCCAAAACTCAGCGTCTTATCAGAACAGTTTGTGTGTGTCGAGAATATGTGTGCACAATAAACACGTGAAAAAATGGTCAATATCCTTAGCCATTAGGGAAATGCAAATCAAAACAACACGGAGATTCCATCTCACTCCAGTAAGAATGGCCAAGATTAACAACAACAACAACAATAATAACAAATGCTGATGAGGATGTGTAGAAAAAGAAGACAATTTGCACTGCTGGTGGAACTTTAAATTAGTTCAGCCTCTTTGGAAATCAGTATGGAGAAACCTTAGAAAACTAAGAATAGGACTGCCATATGACCCAGCTATATCACTCCTGGGAATATACCCAAAGGAAGATAAATCATCATACCACAGAGACACCTGCACTTCCATATGTAATGCAGCACTCTTCACAATTGCAAGGATATGGAATCAACCCAGATGTCCATCAGCAGAGGAGTGGATTGGAAAATTGTGGTATATTTATACAATGGAATATTGTTCAGCAATAAAGAAGAATGAAATGAGGGCTTTTGCAACAGAATAGATGGAACTGGAGAACATTATTTTAAGCAAATTAACCCAGACTCAAAGAGAAGTATCACTATGTTCTCACTCATATGTGGGAGCAAAATGTAATGTAAAGAAAGAAAAATAATTATACATATTTAGATATATAAAAATGAGCAATCATACCTATCTAAGAAGGGAGAGAACTAGCAGATCAGAAAGAATGGGGGAGGAGTTCGGCGAGTGTGAGTGGAGGTTGGGGAAGTGGGAAAATGGAGGTGAAATAATGGAGAGGGGAAAGAGGGAGAGGAAAATCTCAAAATACAAGATACAACTATATGAACACATGAAAAAATCAATAAGAATATAACCCAAAATGGCATATGATTATCATTTTATATTAATTAAAATTCCTACCCTTTTATCTTCTTCAGTTTATACTGTCCTGTAAATTATGTAAGATGAGGAATGTACAAGCAAAAGTGATTTAATAGTTGCATAATCAATGTAGCAAATAACTTATCACTCTGTACTCTACCAACATTTATAAATAAAAAAAGAAGAATGAATTTGTGCACAGCTTAGCTGGGTGCCTCTGGCTCAAAGTATCTCACAGAGCTGTAGTCTGAAGATTCAACTGAGAGAGGCTCTGCTTCCAAGCACATTCCTGTGGTTGTTAGTAGGATTGATTTCCTCAGGAGCTATTGACTGAAGGCCTCAGTCCCTCCATGGCTCTTGGCCAGAAGCCTCCCTCAGCTCCTTGCCATGTGGACCTTCCCATCAGGCAGCTCGCTAGCTAATGAGAGCGAAAGAGAGAGAAAGAAACACACTAGAACTCAACAGAAGCTAATCTTCTTATAACCTAATTTTGAACATGATAGCCCATAGCTTTCTGCTATATCCCATCATTGGAAGTGAGTCACTAGATCCAGGTCCCACTCATGGGGAGGTGGCTACACAAGTGGATGAATGCTAGGAGGCAGGAATCACTGACGGCTATCTTTGAAGCCTGCAAAAAGAGTTATGCATGGGAGCATTGATAAAAATGAGCAAGTATATTAAGAATGATGCAAGCTAGTTTTCTCACTAACATAAATAGTTACAAATGCAGAGAGAATACTAGAATGAACCCTGTGGTGTTTAATTGGAAATATCACAGTGAATTACTAGTGAGCTAGAAAGATGATAGGTAGACAGGTAGATAGAAAAAGCGTTGTTGTGGTTCTTGTGTGCCATTGAGTCATGTCTGACTCATAGGGACCCCCACAGGGTTTTCAATGGCTGACTGTTTTGGGATTGCCATGTCCTTCTCCCATTTTTGCAGTGCTGTGAATTGAACCTGGGACCTCAGAGACTGTAGAGCAGCGCTCTACCAACTGAGCTAAATCCCAGCCCAGAAAAAGTGTTAGTAGGATTGATTTCCCAGGAGCTACTGACTGAAGGCCTCAATTCCTCCATGGCTCTTGATCAGAAGCCTCCTTCAGCTCCTTGCCATGTGGACCTTCCCACCAGGCAGCTAGCTAGCTAATGAGAGATGAAAGTGTGTGAGAGAGACAGTGTGCATGTAAGTGTGTGGGAAAGTATTAAAGTGAGGCCTCTGAGAGGGCCAGGGAGCATCAAGACACCAAAAGCAGCCTATAAACTTAGTGCTCAGATTTGGCTTCTAAATAGCTTCTCTGAAAAAAATCAGAGATTCTCAGGAAAATGCCTGGTTTGGGGACTGGGCAAGAGAAACTACAAGATGAAGCTGGAGTAGTGTGTGCCAGAAAGTAAGACAGTGCTTAAACAATAATGGGAACATGTCAAAGGAACGTAGAAAGCAGCTTGTAGGGGCTCCCAGTGGCCAAATCTAGGATAATTTGAGCATGAAAGTAAATAATTATAGTAATTGACTATAACCCATTGACTAAATAGGAAACCAAAAGTCTATACCAATAAATATATGGATAAATTGAAAGTTTGATGAGACATGAAATATTTACACGGATTCAAAGTACTTTCTTTATTATTGTTATTGTTGTTGTTGTTAAGCGGCGTCAAGTCGGTATCCGACTCATAGCGACTGTACATACAACAGGTTAAACAGTAATGTTACTGCTTCTCTGCTATTCACAGGATTTTCAATGGCAGATTGTTTTTTGGGAGTGGGTTGCTAGGTTCTTCTCCCAAGCCTACAGCACCTGGTGTTCCCGGGCAGTCTCTCATCCAAGTACTAACCAGGCCTGACTCTGCTTAGCTTCCGAGATCTGATGGGACTGGACGCCACAGTGCTACGGCTGCAGGCTTATTATTATTAGTGTATATTAATTATTCAAAATAGTGGATTTCATTGTGACACTTTCATATATGCATATAATGTACTTGGATCATATTCAATGTACATACTAATTCTAAGGAGGTATTTCACAGTGGAGAAGCCTGACCCATATCACCTTAGTAAAGTGTTCAAGGTGATCATCATCAATAATAGGACACATTGAAATCATGTTCTACTTGATAGAACAGAATTAGAGTGCAGTGTCACTTTCTGTGATAATCCTGCCAAAGATGAGTAACCTGCGTCTAATCATAAGGAAATATCAGATAAATCCAAATTGGGGGTCATTCTCCAAAATACCTGGCCTGTAGTTTTCAAAAGTACCAAAGTCTTAAAAATCAGTGAACAATCAAGAAACTATTTCAGACTGAAGGGGAAAGGGACATGACAATTCAAAGTACCATATGATTCTAAATGGATCCTTGTGGTCTAATAGGCCACTTTGTGATAACTGATAAAATCTGAATGGGGCTTGAAGATTAGAGATTAGTAATCTATTAATGTTAATTTCCTGATTTGAGTGGTTGTTTCATAGTTTGGAAAGTTATGCTTGATGGTAAAATAAAATACATGCTAAATTATTCAGGTGAAATGAGGCAACAGGTTTTCAATCGACTCTCAAATGGTTCAGGAAAAAACCCAGGCCATTGTGTATTGTACTTCCAACTTTGCTGTAAGTTTGTGATTGCTTGAAAAGAAAAATAATTTTAAAAATTAACAAAAGGAATGTCATGATTCTGAAAGGTAAAGTCAGCCTGAGGAATTATTTCAGATTAAAGCGGGCTAGATAGGAATGAGAGGCTGGGTTTAGTTTAGTTGGTCAAGTGCTGCTTTGTGCTTTCTGAGGCCCTGGGTTCCATGCCCAGCACCGCAAAATGGGAGAAGGACCTGGAAGTCCGCTCTCAAAACAATTCCGAAACAATCAGCTATCAAAAACTCTATGAATAGCAAAGAAGCACTGACATAGTGCCAGGCATGGTGCAGTGTTAGGGAAATGTTCCATGCTGTTGTACATAGCATCACTATGAGTCATATCCAATTCAATGGGATCTAACAACCACAACCGATAAAAGTGAGAAGTGCAATATATGTCTCGAATTACATCCTGGACCCCTCCTCTCCAAATTTCTTTTTGATACATAACTTGTCTAATTAGAAAACTATGCATGAGGCCTGTAGATTAGACAATACTTTCTTATTAATATTAACTTCTTGATATTAATATTTGTACTGTGCTAATGGAAGAGAGTCTACAGCCATACCACCCTGGCATCTGATTCTTTCTGATTTCAGAAGCTAAGCAGGGTCAGGCCTGATTAATCCTTGGATGAGAGACCACCTGAAAATACTGGGTGCTGTAGGCTTGGTAGAAGGACTGGGCAGCCCATTCCTGAAACAATCAGCCACTGAAAACCTTATGAATAGCAGAGAAGCACCGACAGTAGTGCTGGGCATGACACGTGTCAGATACTGTTTTGTTTTGTTGTACATAGGGTCACTGTGAGTTGGACCAGACTCGATAGCACCTAATGACAACAACAATGTAAGAGTAATATTTTGTTTTGGTAATTGCATGCTGAAGTATTTAAGGTCCAAAAATATGGCTAAGGTTTACTCCTAGGTGGTTCAGAAAAAAGGTAACATGCATATATATTTGAGAAGATATGACAAAGCAAGGTGACAAATTGTTAACAATTGGAGAAATATTGGTGTTCCTGCAACTTTTCAGTAAGTCTGAAACTATTTTATAATAACAAGTGATAAAATATGCACACACTTTTTGTCTTGGCAATTTCTGTGCTAAAAAGTTCCCAACATATATAAAGATATTCATACATAGATGTTCATTTTAATATTGTTTAAAATAGCTGAAGACCAGGCTCAAACAAATTGCCCATTGATAGAGAATTTTCCATGCCATGAAATACTATGTAAGAGTAAACAATATTGCACCCATTAGGATGGCTACTATAAGAAAAGAGCAGAAAATAACAAGTGTTTTGAAGGACATGGAGAAATCAAGAATTTTTGTGTACTTTGGTTGGATTATAAAATGATGCAACCACTATTGAAAATACTATGGCATTTCCTAAAAAAAATAAAAAATAGGACTACTATATGATCTGGCAATTATACTTCTGGGTGTATATCCAAGAATGGAAAACAAGATCTTGAAAAGATATTTGCATGCCCATTTTCACTGCAGCATTATTCACAATAATCAAGAGATATAAGGAACCCAACTGTCAATGAACAGATGAATGGATATACCAAATGTGCTTTACACATACAATAGAGTATTATTCAGCCTTATAAAGGAAGAGAATTCTATCATGTGCTTTGTTGTTGTTGTTAGGTGCCGTCGAGTCAGTATCCGACTCATAGTGACCCTGAGTACAACAAGTGAAACACTATTGTCAGTGCTTCTTTGCTGTTCATAGGGTTTTCAATGGCAGATTGATTTTATTTGGGGGGAGGGGGTTGCCAGGTCCTTCTCCCAAGCGTACAGCTTCTGGTGTTCCCAGGCGGTCTTCCATCCAGGTACTAACCAGGCCCGACCCTGCTTAGCTTCTGAGATCTGACGGGATCGGATGCCACAAAGCTACAGCTGCAGGCATCATGTGCTTTAGGATTAACATAAAAGACAGTATGCTAAGTAAAATAATTCAGACACAAAAAGACAAATACTATATGATTCTACTTATATGAAGTACCTAAAGTAGTAAAATTCATAGTTAGAAAGTAAAATAGTGATTGCCAGAGGGTGTCAGGGGAGCGGAGTAGTTTAATGGGTGTAGAGTTTCACTTCTGCAAGGTGAAAAGCTTCTGGAGATTGGTCACACAGCAATGGGAATGTACTTAACACTACTACACTATGCACTTAAAAGGGGTAAGATGGTAAATGGTATGTTATTTTTTTTTAACCACAAGTTTCATAAAGGAGTAAATGTAGATGTTCTGCTATGGAAAGATCTCCAAGAAAGATCATTTAGTGAACCAATCAAGTGGAGAATAAACGTGTAATATTATTCCATGTGTGTGTGCATGTGTGTTTTAAAAGAGGATATATGCTTGTGTTTGTCCTTAAAAATTGTGGAAGCATACATAAGAAGCTGTTAACAGTGGTTACTTCCAGGGCCAAGGCTGGGAGCTAAATAAGTGGAAATTGTTTTTACTTTTCTTTTTAATTAAATAATTAATTAATACACAGGGTATCACCATGTAGCTCAGGCTAGCCTCGAAACTCACAGTTCTCCTGCTTTAACCTCCCAAGTGCTGGGATTACAGGTGTGCACCACCACTCCTAGCTTTCTACTTTGCATTTTGAAGTCTTCTGTACTGTTTGATAGTGATTTTTTTAACCACATGCATACATTATATTCACAATTAATGCTTAGCATTTAAAGTAAGGGCTAATACCAATTTAGTGTTTACAATGTGCCAGTCATAGTTCTAAACACTTACATGAAATAGTTCACTTAGTTGTGACACTAATTCTGAGGTTGTTGTTGTTGTTGTTAGGTGCCGTTGAGTCGATAACCGACTCATAGCGACCCTCATAGGGTTTTCAATGGCTCACTGTTTCGGGATTGCCTTGGGAGTGGATTGCCAGGTCCTTCTCCCATTTTTGTGGTGCTGGGAATTGAACTCTGGACCTCAGAGACTACAGCGCAGTGCTCTACCAACTGAGCTAAATCCCAGCCCAACTCTGAGGTAGGTCCTTTATTTTTATTGCCATTTTGTTGTTCTTACGTGCCATCTAGTCGGTGTCTGACTCATAGCAATCCTACATACAAAAGGCAAAGCACTATCCTCATGCTTCTCTGCTATTCATAGGGTTTTCAATGGCTGATTATTCTTTGGGAGCAGGTTCCTGGGTCCTTCTCCCAAGCCTACAGCACCTGGTGTTCCCAGGTGGTTTTCCATCCAAGAACTAACCAAGCCTGACCCTGCTTAGCTTCTGAGATCTAAAGGAACTGGACATCACAGTGGTATGGCTGCAGGCATCATTGGCCAAGATCACACAGAGTAAGTTCCCCTTGAGACAAACTCCTCAGGTAAGCCGATTCCAAATCCTGCCATTTTAACCACTACTCTATGAAAAAAGCCTGCAGCCATACCACTGTGGCGTCAGGTCCTAGAAGCTAAGCAGGGTGGGCCTAGTTTGTACTTGGATGAGAGACTGACTAGGAATACTGGGTGCTATAGGCTTGGGAGAAGGACCTAGCAACCCACTCCCAAAAAACAGTCAGCCATTGAAAACACTATGAATAGCGGAGAAGCACTGACAATAGTGCCAGGCATGGCACAGTGTTGGGGAATGTTTTGTTCTGTTATACATAAGGTTGCTATGAGTGGGACCTGACTGGACTGGATGGCACCTAACAACAACTATGAAAAAAGATTACTCTTCTTCCTTTTGTTAAAAAACAAATACATATATTTGCATTGTGTTTATAATCACATTATATAAATATACACAATATAAACATGGTACGTATTCTGATTATAAACACATATATGCAAATTAAATAGGTTCTTACTTTGTTTAATTTTTAGAGATAGGTCTCACTACATAGCGCAGCTGTCCTCAAACTCTTGGGCTCAAGCCATCCTCTTTCTAAGCAATCCTCCCACCTCTACCTCCAGAGTAGCTGGAATTACATACAGATGTACACCCCAGACACCAGCACGGTTAATCTTTTTGGTGTATATCCATCCAGTCTTTAGTATATGCACTATTTATTTATTTATTTATTTTACTTTTTTGTAGTACTGGGGATTGAACCTAGGGCCTTGCACATGTTAGGCAAGCACTGCACAACTGAGCTGCACCCACAGAGCCTTTTCTGTTTTCTATTTTGAGACAGGGTCTCACTAAGTTGTGCAGGCTGCCTCTGTCCTTGAACTTGTGACCCATTTGCCTCAGCCTCCAGGGCCAATCAGATTACAGGCATGCACCATGGTACCCAGATATATACACTGTTTAGCCTAGTGAGGTTATATTATGCATACGATATTGTTTTCTGCTTTTCTTCTTCATATAATACCAGTCCTCTTATAAATATCCGTAGTGTTTGTAAAGATGGTAATGAGGGCCCCTGATTCATTTTAGAGAATAGACAGAGTTATAAAATGCTTGGAAAAGAAAAGCTTAGAAAAACAGATGGGAAGAGGGAAGTATAGGTCTGAAATTACTAAGAAATGACTTCGATTTAGCTGTTCATGAATGCAGAAGTCTAGATTTCATGCTTTTCTTTCTTTCTGTATCTTTATTACATTGTGCTCTAGTCTTTTGTTGTTGTTGTTGTTGTTGTTGTTTTTATCTTTTTGAGACAGAGTCATGGGTATATAGCCCAGGATGGCCTCAGACTTGCCATCTTCCTGCCTCAGCCTCTTGAGCACTGGGATTACAGGTGTGTACCACCATGCCTGGCTTGCCATTGTGCTCTATTCTTATTGGGACAGTTTTATTGACACAGGTATGCCTAAGTAATTGTGTTTGGGGACAGCAGAACATCCTGGAAAATTTTCTAGGAATTCAGTTTTAGGAAAACTAAAAATAATTTATTGAAGTTTTAAGTTACTGAAAAATATGTAAGGATAATGAATCATCGTGTATTAGTATGTTAGACTCAAACCACAGAGATTATCTAGCCCAGTTCTCTGGCATTTTACAGATGGAAAAAACCGAGTCCAGAAAAGTTAAATGTATCACTGTATGTTACACAGCTACTGAAGACAGAACCTGCACTAAAATTTATTTCTCCTGATTCCTAGGCTATTGTTTTAGAAAACTTCTGAAACCTTTTAAAATCAATTAATTGATCCTTGTAAGAACTCAGTGAAGTTAATGTTATTTATTTTGACTTTAGAGACATTTACTGCAAAGTCATTAAATGTGTGTGAGCCAAAACTGATTCTACTATAATTAAACATGTTTTAATCACTCTGGAAGGAATAGACTTTTAAGTAGGCTTATAATCTGAGGAATTAACTTTCCGTTTGTTATGCAACTAGTTTGAAGATCACCACTTCTCACATGGCGTCTTTAATTCATTTTATATTAGACATAAAGCCTGTATTTTCTTAGTAAGATTAAGCAAATACATTGTCATTAGATTAGTTGCATCTAGGGGCTTCTCCAGCCCTCTCAGTAAATGGATGAACTAGGGAGGAAGAGCATATGACCTGGGGACTTGTATAAATTATTAGAAAGCGTCCATTCATCTACTAGTGGTGTTCCTTCCAAATGTCATCCTTAGGCTGCAATTTCGTATCTGCTATCTTCAGTCTGGGGCTGGGATTTAGCTCAGTTGGTAGAGCACTGCGCTGCAGTCTCTGAAGGTCCCGAGTTCGATTCCCAGCACCGCATAAATGGGAGAAGGATGTGGCAATCCACTCCCAAGGCAATGTGGAAAAAACCAGCCGTTTAAAACCCTATGAGCGTCTCTATGAGTCAGACACAACTCCATGGCACCTAACAACAACATCATTAGTCAATTTGAGTAAGGAAGGGGATGCACAATAGATTTTTAAGTATAATTTCTTGTGATAATTATTCTCTGAATATGATCAAATAATTTGTCAAAGCACTCTAATCAAGGTTTGCATGAAATACTCTTTAATCATTAAGCCAAAGAAGTTGGGTTTTTTAGTTTAAAATTTGAATTGCAGTGGTTTTGTTATGAACCTAAGGAGTAGGTGAGTTTGGAGTTCCAAGCTTCCATCTGGGATTCTTATATTTTCTAACTTCTGGTATTCACTGCTCTCATGCTGTCTTCTTTGGCATTCCACCAGAGATCTTGTTCTTTCCAGCAAGTACCACTAATGCCAAAATGATTTCCTGTCACCGTTAAAACTCCTGATCAACCCCAGTGCCCTGATCTCAGCAAGCAGGAGTGAATATATTATAGATAAAGCTGAAAGGATTCTTGCAAAGAAGCATCTTGTCTGATTTTATTGATGGGGAAACTGAGTAAACACCCATATCTTGATTTCCATTTCATAGAGGGGAAAGCTAAAACTCATCTAGGTTAAGTCATTCCTCAGGGCATTTGAATTCCGTTTCTGCCATTAACCTGGGACAGGGGACTCAGTTTCTCCATCAATAAAATCAGATGAGATGTTGCTATGAGTTGAACCTAACTTGATAACACCTAACAACAATACCGCCACCACTAAAGTTACGATGAAAATCAAATAGGATAAAATAAGTGAAAACATTTTGAAAACTGCAATTTGGTACAGTACATTTAATTTTTTTCCAGTTAAGCAAGGCTGCTTTCCTTATGCTAGATGTTAGTTACTGGTAAATGCTAACATGTGATTCTTCCCAGTGGGATTTGCATTTGGAAAGAGGAGGTTCTGAGGACACATCGAACCCTGGAGGAGAAAAAAATGGATAGGGAAGCACCCCTTGTGCCCCTCAACTTACTCCAAATGTAGAGACATGTTTTAAGCATACTTTCAGAAGCCAAGGAGCTAAAAATTTTGTTAAGAACCTGGAAAACTGCCTACACAGTACTTCAAGCATCTAGGGTGGGGTTTGAATAAATAAACTTAAAAAATTCCTTTTAACACCAAAATTCTGTAATTATGTGATTATAATTGGTTCACTTTTACAACATACTGTCCTGTACATTTGCTTTCTCTTCAGACTCAGAAACAATAACACATATGCTGTTGCTATTGGGTGCCGTCGAATTGGTATCCGACTCATAGCGACCCTGTGTACAACAGGTGAAACACTATTGTCAGTGCTTCTCTGCTGTTCATAGGGTTTTAAATGGCAGATTGATTTTTGGGAGTGGGTTGCCGGGTCCATCTCCCAAGCCTACAGTATCTGGTGTTCCCTGGTGGTCTCCCATCCAAGTACTAACCAGGCCCGATCCTGCTTAGCTTCCGAGATATGACAGGATCAGACGCCACAGGGCTATGGCTGCAGGCCATAACACATATAGTATGTTACAAATTACTTATCTGATCTTAAATATCAAAAAGAAAAAGAATATAACACACACATAAGCACCAAGAGAGAACATGGGGTTGAGTCAGATCTGACGCATAGCAACCCAATGTACAATAGAGTGAAACACTTCCTGATATTGACATGCCTGGTAAGATGTCAGTGCTGCTCTGCTGCTCATAGGGTTTTCAATGATTGATTGTTTCAGGATTTTTTTGGGAGTGGGCTGCCAGGTCCTTCTCCCATTTTTGGGGTGCTGGGGAATTGAACTCAGGGCCTCAGAGAGAGCAGAGCAGCACTCTACCAACTGAGCTAAACCCCAGGGTCCTATCATGTAGTGCAGGCTGGCCTTAAACCTGCTAGGTATCCCAGGCTATCCTTGAACCTGCATTCCTTGTACCTCAGCCTCCCCAGTGCTGGGACTACAGGCATGCACCACCACCACGCTGGGCTCTATATTTGTGTTTTAGAGCTAACTCTGGCTTCTGGTGTGAAATGATCAAGGAGAGGAGTGTTGGGAGGCCAGGCAGGAAAGTAAAAACCTAGATCCAAGGTGATCATCTGGGGGGCTCTTTGGCAGGTGTGGTAAACAGAAGTCGTATCTGAGCAAAGGCAGTGGTATTAAGCAGAGGTGAAGGTTGGTTTAGGACAGAATGAGCAGCAGAGATTTTTGAGGGACGAGTGAAGTTAACAGCACCCCCTAAACCAAGTAATGAAGCAGAAAGCAGCCCTGTGATAGCAACCAATGAAAAATGCCCCTTGTGGCAGTTGTTGTTAGGTGCTGTCCACTCGTTGTCCTACTCATAGTGACCCTATGTACAACAGACGAAAACACTATTGCCAGTGCTTCTGTGCTGTTCAAAGGGTCTTCAATGGCTGATTGTTTTTTGAGCGTGGGTTGCTGGGTTCTTCTCCCAAGCCTACAGCACCTGGTGTCCTCAGGCAGTCTCCTGTCCAAGTATTTGACCCTGCTTAGCTTCCGAGATCTGACAGCATCTGATGCCACAGTAATATGGCTGCAGGCCTTTGCCACAGTTGAGAGTAACTCTAGTGTCAGCTTTGTTATATAGCAGTCAAAAAAGCGAATGCCATTTTAGGGAGCTCAGGATAAAAAGTCATCTAGAAGGGATGTGACCTCAGTCTACTCTGTGCAAAGATACTATATCCTAAGATGGGGGTAAAGGGAAAGATGGATTAGTTTTTGCCTTCTAGTTTCAAGATAGAAAGGAAGTGGCTTAAATTCAGACAAGAGCCGGAACTCATGTCTTTGGAGCAGCAGAACCTGTAGGAACAGTGAGCCAGAAGAATTGTTTTCAAATTGTTAGATCACCATGGGAGACAAGGGGCATGGCTGGTTTTGCTTAGCCTCAAGCCAGGAGGCCAGAGACCCAAGTGGTGGTGCGCAGAGCCAGTGACTCCGGGTCGCTGGACGTTGTCCAACTTGCAGAATCAGGGCTCGTCCTGTACATGGCAAAAGTAGCAGCAACAACCAATGTGGGGATCAAATCAGGGAATAACCCTCAACGTTCTTGCTGACCTTGTGATGTGTAAGATCCAGCCGAGAGAGGGGCCATTTCTCAGCAGTCTCGCCTCAGAGATGAGGTAGGCAACAGTACTCTCCTTCGCTTTTTTATACTCATTTCTTCGAAGAAAATAGGTTGTGGAGGGTCGGCAGATCAGGTAAATTTCATCCCCCAAATAATCGTAACTTTGTGGGGGCCAAAGGGTGGGCAAAGCCCTGGAACTGTAAGAGCAACCGCGCGACGGGATAAACTTTGGCTCCAGCTTTGCCGCACTGGAGGGCGGGGTTACTTGAATGGTTGCTCAGGCGAAGGCGATTGGCCCTTGGGAAATCCAAGGGGCGGGACTAGTCCATTGTTGCCATTGGTTCTTTGGGCAAGTCAAGGGATAGCAGCGAGGGGGGCGGAGCCCGCGAGGGGGAGGCAATTAGTTTGGCAAGAGCCCACCGAAGAGAGCGAGCCGACCAGGCAGGCGAGCCCGCAACCCGCAGCCCGCAGCCAGGAAGCGGCCTCCTGGCAGCAGGAGCTCACCAGGGCCGCAGCGGAGCCCAGGGTGAGCGGGGCGGTGGCACCCGGGCGCGCGTGCGTCGCCCACTTGGATGCCGCGAGGACGCTTCTGCGCCGCTGGCGCTCGGCAGGAGCCATTCGACCGCTAGCCTCTCGGGCAACGGCGAGCAGGGAGCCACCCGGAGCATGGCAGGTTGAGACTGCAGCGGCTGGAGGGAGGAGGCAGCGGCGGCGGCAGTGGCGGTGGCACTGGCGGTCCCGCTATCCCAGCGGAGCCCAGAGTGGAGACGCCAGGGCTCCCTGAGCCTCCCGGTAAATGCCCTCCGATCGGCTAGCAGAGAAAGCAGCCACGTCCCACTGCGTCTCTTTTGGCAGGCCCACCTGGCCTACCAGACCTGTGGGGAGTGCCTGGCAGACAGGGCCACGCTGGACCCTTGGTGGAGATTGGGGAGGGGCTGTGCCAGGGACCCGGGTCGCCCCGCCTTTCCCAGCCCAGTCAGGTTTTCCCAGGATGCGCTTAGGCTCTTCCCGTGGTCCTCTCTCTCCACCTCAGACCCTATTGCGTTTCCTCGGGCCTTGGCGCAGTGCTAGGGGGCGCTCTGGCAACCACTCAGGGACTCCAGTCTCTGCTCTGGCTGAGGTCACTGGAGGCATTCCCCTAGGGTACCGTGGCAGTGACGTACCGCTAACCAGAACTGAAGGGTACCCTCTCCTGCTCACTCCGCAAGCCCAGGGCTTGGACTCTCAACTTCCCTGCTTCAGCCACACTTATCCAATGAATCCTTAGCATAGTACTGCTACCCCTGCCCTGCTGATGACCAGATCCTTGGCTTCGGGGACTTCTAAAGACACTGAGTCTCTACTTGACGTTTCTACCACAGGTGGAATATAAAACTGTTAACAATTTGCCGAGAGCACAGAGTCACCCATAAGGCTTTCAGAATGAACAGTCCTGAGCTTAGGTTGGTGGGCAGAGGGGTGAGGGAAAGAAACAAGTTGGAGAAACCCATGCTGTAGGGGAAACTGTCATCTCTGGGTGGGGGGTCATATTCTTGGTCCTTGAGACCTGCACCTTCATTACATTTCATGCCCTGCTAAGCCCATCATTGTACCTGCAGCCATACCACTGTGGCATTCGATCTCATCAGATCTCAGAAGCTAGCAGGGTCTGGCCTGGTTAGTACTTGGATGGGAGACCGCTTGGGAACACCAGGTGCTGTAGGCTTGGGAGACGGACCCGGCAGCCCACTCCCAAAAAACAATCAGCCATTGAAAACCCTATGAATAGCAGAGAAGACTAACAGTAGTGTTTCATCTATTGTACATAGGGTCACCATGAGTCGTACACCGACTCCATGACACCTAACAACAACAAGCCAATCATTACTGGAGAAATTTTGAGTGCTACTAACAACAAGGGATGACTTGCCTTGGAACACTGGTTTTCAGCATGGGAGACATTCCTCTTTGGGCCTTTTCATTTTCCATCTGGTCTCAAAGATTATGCCTACTTTGCCCTATGTTCTGCCTGCTTCTGATCTAACTTTGAAACCTCATGCTGTTGAAAGAGTGTTAAGTTGTGCAGCACAATTAGTAGGCCTCAATTTTCATTGCTCAGAAAACCATTATTTGGGATAAGGTAGTTGGGACCTCTCAAATTCTTTTTGTTTGTTTGCCTTTTAAAGTGTGTGACATTCCAGTAGTCTCTTTTTTTTCTGTTTATTTTTATTTTTCTTTTCTTTTTTTTTAATTTTTATGGAGAGGAGTCCCCTCAGAGCATGGAGTAAATTGAAGCTAGAGTAAATTCCATGAAAGTATTTTCCTTCACTTCACACAGAGAAAAATGGAATAAGCCTATGGGCACTGGGGCCCAAAGGATTCCAGCTAACACACACATCAAAGAATGATGGGGCAGACATGAGGTGGAGTGATATTGGGGGAAGAGGACAGAGCCTGCAGAGGCCTTCTTGGCTTCTGCAGTGGATCACAGGCTTTCCGTTTATTCCCAGGTAAATGTCATACCTGCAGCATGGCCCATATTTCCAGAGGGTTCCCCGTCCTACACACATGTAAGTTGTGTAGGCTTTAACAGGCTTTGTCTTTAATCTGCAGCATCAGAAGGAAAGGTGAGGCTTGAATGTTAGGGAAGGTGGAGGTAAAGAGCATGGTGGATACACCAAGGGGATGGCGATGGGGAGTGGGTGCGTGCACATTGAGAGAGAGGGCGGGGGGAGGGGAAGGAATTATTCCAAACACTGAAGCTGCTCTCTGTTGCTGAAACTCGCTACACAGTTATCCTCCCAGCATGCACCCTTGCCTCTGCTAGAGAGAGGGACTTTTGATGACTTGTTTCAGAGGTGATGCTACTTGTGCACCTCTGATTCAGTGTCTACTTGGGTCCATGGATTTAATGTTGTGCCCAACATACTCCTGGTCCATCAAGAAGCTTAACAGCCAAGCTGCAGGCTGAGGCAGGATAGTATCTGGGGCACAGTCAGAGCAAACATGAACTGCATGAAATTCAGTGCGGCTTTGCTCAGAAGTGGCAGTGTAAAGGACTGGAGCACTTACAGAAGAGGAGGAAGGTCAGTGAAAATTTAGTAGCCACAATAATGATAATGGCTCATATTAATTGAACACTTGTTGTTAGATGACTTCGAGTCTGGGTCCAACTCATAGCTACCCTATGCACAACAGGCAAAACACTATTATCGTGCTTCTCTGCTTTTCATAGGGTTTTCAATGGCTGACTGTTTTTTGGGAGGGGGTTGCCAGGTCCTTCTCCCAAGCCTACAGCACCTGGTGTTCCCAGGCGGTCTCCCATCCAAGTACTAACCAGGCCAGACCCTGCTTAGCTTCTGAGATCTGACAAGATTGGACACCACAGTGATACCACTGCAGGCAATTGAACACTTACTCAGGGGCAAATACTTTACTTGCATCATTTCACACAACCCTTCAAAAATCCTGTAAGAAAAAACATAGAAAACAAAGGGAAAAAATCCTATAAGACAGGCACTGTTAGGAGTTGTCCATCCCTAATCCAAAAATCTGAAATCCAAAACACTCCAAAATCTGAAACTTTTTGAGCATTGGGATGATGCCACAAGTGGAAAATTCCACACTTCTCCTCCTATGATGGGTTTCAGTCAACATTCAGGTGCATTAAAAATACCGTGTAAAGCTGGGTGTGGTGGCGCACACCTGTAATCCCAGAGGCTCGGGAGGCAGAGGCAGGAGGATCGCAAGTTTGAGACCAGAGGCAGTCTTCGTAAATTATCGAAACCCTGTCTCAAAAAAAGTAAAAAAAAAAAAATGGGCTGGGGGGTGCAGCTCAGTGATCCAGATCTTACAGAGAATGCAAGCGCGAGGCCCTGGGTTCAACCCCCAGTACCACACACACACAAAAATACTGTGTAAAATTACCTTCAGGCTATATGTATATGAAATGGGAATGAATTTCATGTTTAGACTTGGGTGCCATCTCCAGGATATCTCATTATATATCATGCAAATATTCCAAAATCCAAAACAAAATCCAAAATCTAAAACACTTTTGATTTTGAATATTTTGGATAAGGGATACACAATACATATCATCTTCTACAGCTCAAAGAGTTTAGGTAACAAACCCAAGGACATTTCCCAGCTAGTCAATGGCAGAGGTGAGATTTGAACCCAGGTCTGCTTGACACCAAACTTTGAGCTTGAAAGCATTTTGCTTTTTACTGCCAGAGAGAAGGTTTCATACAAGAGGTGAGGTGCGAGTAAAGCTTTGAAAGGTGGGTAGGATTTAAATGAGAGGACAATTGGCTGAGGGGATCAGCATCTTTTATGGAACTCAAGGAAGACTGGCCCAACTAGAATGGGGATGGACACAGAGGCATGATCAAATAGGGATGTTAAGGTGGGGGAGTGATGTTTTAGAGTGCCTTGATGTGAACTTGTGATTTGATGCATTAAGAAATATGAGATGTTAAGAATTTTTTTTTGCCATTTTTATTAGTAATTTTTTGTTAGTGTACAACTTAATGGGTTTCTTTATGACTTTTCTATACCTGTATATCATTGTATGTTGCTCATGTTCACATCCCCCATTACCCTGTCATGACTCCCCTCCCCTCCATCCCATTCCTCCCCACCAATGGTCTCCCTTCTACTTGCATGTCTTATTTGTGTGTGCCTATCTATCTATCTGCGGCTGGGATTTGGCTCAGTTGGTAGAGCGCTGCACTGCAGTCTCTGAGGTCCTGAGTTCAATTCCCAGCACCGCACAAATGGGAGAAGGACCTGGCAATCCACTCCCAAGGCAATACCGAAAAACGGTCAGCCATTGATAACCCTATGAGGGTCGCTATGAGTCAGATACTGACTCGACGGCACCTAACAACAACAACATCTATCTATCTATCTATCTATCTATCTATCTATCTATCTATCTATCTATCTACCTACCTTTTGTGTTAAGGGCAAAACGTGGTATTTTTCTTGGATGCTGAGTATTTTTGAGCAAAAAAGAAGATGACAAAAGCAGTACCAATCACCTGTTGGGACCTACCTGGGTCCCTGATCCAGTGCAAGTAGTTGCAAGCATGTGTAGCTCTTGTTTTTGAATTTCCTGACCCCTTGGACAGTACCAGATACATGCAATTGAGCAGATTCTTGGGTCAAGTATGCAGAAACAGCAAGTTAGGTGCCTTGGGTCAAATTCATCCCTAGATGGCCGTGCTTCAGCTGGCACACAATTTGAAAATGCAATTGAATTAGGGAGTCAACATTGGAGAAGCTAAGGATCTCAACAAAAACCAGGACCTCCAGCTTATCTTGAAATGCTAGAAGGCCTGGGCTATGTTTCACCTGCAGAAGGCTGAGCTTTGCAGACATAAACTTGGCTGAGGTGGAGTGCTCTACTCCCCCCCACCCCCGCTCAGTCCCCAGGCCCCATTCCCAGGACTTACCTGCCACCATAGGCCCTAGACTCCTGTTTGAGGAAAACAAGCCCCCCCCCCAGGGAAGATTCTAATTCAAGATCAGCTTCCTGCCTTACTGTGTAATTAGGGAATTGTCCAACTTACTGAAGAGCTCTGTGTGTAAGAATAGTTGTAACACACAGGGATGCTGTGGATATCATTGTGACAGGGCTAAGTGCCAGGGAATAAGTGTCACCCATACACCTTTCCTCCAGTCTGGGACTGAAATCCTGCTATGCTAGAGCCCCAAAGGGGGTGGGCCTCTTTGTTCTCCTTCATCCTTTACTTGGACTCAGGTTTTCTTTCTGCTGAATACTTGATGAACATAGGATCTGGATAGGCTGGGATTTAGCTCAGTTGGTAGAGCGCTGCTCGGCAGTCTCTGAGGTACTGAGTTCGATTCTCAGCACTGCAAAAATGGGAGAAGGATGTGGCAATCCACTCCCGAGGCAATCTTGAAGCAATCAGCCATTGAAAAACCCTATAAATGTAGCTATGAGTTGGATACTACTTGATGACACCTAACAACAACAACATAGGATCTGGGGCTCAATGATAAATCAGGGTGAGAAATGAGATGTGACTACCTAAAAAATAGCATGCTCGAAATATTAATCTAGAAGTCCCTGAAAGCATGCCATTTGTGCTAGATGGACAGGTATAAGCTACTTCTGTGTTGGCATTTGGGTTGAGGAGCTCTTCATTGTGCAAATCTGTCCAGAAACTAGAGAACATTTAGCATTGCTGGCCCTCTGCTTGTCAAATGCCACTGGCGGCCCTCCCTATACCAGTTATTGGGACAACTATGACTGTTCTATGCATGTCCTAGCACTCTTGAAGGGAACAATACTGGCACATTTAAAACTCATGAAGCATATTCCCAGGAATTCTAACATTCATTTCATTAGTGCTTATCTGTGGCCCAGAGTACCCTATACCTCTTATGCCATTTGCTATTTTTTTCCTCGGGCTGGGATTTAGCTCAGTGGGTAGAGCGCTGCGCTGCAGTCTCTGAGGTCCCGAGTTCAATTCCCAGCACCGCAAAAATGGGAGAAGGGCCTGGCAATCCACTCCCAAGGCAATCCCAAAACAGTCAGCTATTGAAAACCCTGTGAGGGTCGCTATGAGTCGGATACCGACTTGACAGCACCTAACAACAACAACAACAACATTTTGTTCCTCAGATTCCAGTTAGTTCTCTTAATATCTTTCTCTTTTTAGGTTCAGTTCCTTGAGGGTGATTCTTCACAGTAGTCCCCAAAGTATCTAAAGGAGTAGGTGCTTGGTAGGTATTAATCTCAATGTTCATTAATGTTAATAGCTCGAGGAGTCCAAAAGAACATACAAGTCTGTATTATGATTTCACTATTGGTATTTATAGGGCTGGGATTTAGCTCAGTTGGTAGAGCGCTGCGCTGCAGTCTCTGAGGTCTCAAGTTCAATTCCCAGCACCGAAAAAATGGGAGAAGGGCCTGGCAATCCACTCCCAAGGCACTCCCGAAGCACTCAGCCATTGAAAACCCTATGAGGGTCGCTATGAGTCGGATACCGACTTGACGTAACCTAACAACAACAACAACAATTGGTATTTATTGGGAGAAGGACCTGGGAAACTACTTCCAAAAACAATCAGCCATTGAAAACCCTGTGACTAGCAGAGAAGCAGGATAATAGTGTTTTGCCTGTTGTACTAGGGTCCCTTGAGTCCAATACTGGCTAGGCAGCACCCAACAACAACAACAACATTGGTATTTAGGTGCTGGCATTGGCATTTAAATATAGAAGCAACACTTTTGAAATGTAGCTTTTGAGCAAAGTCTCTCTTTCAGGTGAGATTTAGACTTGTTAATTTCCTACTATCTGCCAAGCATTGTTTTAGGCTCTGAAGAGTACTAATGAGCTAGACAGATGCAGTCTCTGCCCTGATTGAACTTAGAGATGGGGAGAGAAGGATGAGGAGACAAAAACAGATGATACACATTATAATTGGCTACCTTCAATGTTACAGTGAAAATAAAATTGGATGATATGCTGCCAAGTGACAGGGATGGGAGCAGTGCTATTTTGAGTGTTTGGGGACAGATTCTCTGAGGAGGTGACATTCAAATCCAGTCTGAAAATACAAGGAGCCAGCCATGAGGAAATCTCCGGGGAGAGCCCTTCAGAAGGGGCACAAGCAGGGTTTCAAACTTGCAAAACATAGGGTTCAGGTTTGGATGTGGGTTCAATATATTGAAATTTAGAGGGTTCAGATTTGCGTTTAAAATTGTAATCCTATGTATAGATAGACACATATTTTTTTCCAATGTTTTCAACTTTTAAATGGGGCTGGGATTTAGCTCAGTTGGTAGAGCACTGCTCTGCAGTCTCTGACATCCAGAGTTCAATTCCCAGCACCACAAAAACGGGAGAAAGACGTGGCAACCTACTCCCAAAAGCAATCCCGAAACAATCAGCCACTGAAAACCCTATAAGGGTCTCTATGAGTTGGACACGACTCGACAGCACCTAACAACAACACAACAAAAACAACAATGAAAAAAAAGTTAAAAGCTGAACCTGAACCCAATTTTTCACTGGGTTCAGGTTCAGAAAAAAAATTTAAATGCTTGAAACAGAATGGGTTCAAGGTTCAGGTTTGGGTTCTGTTTGAAGCCCTGCTATCTACACATAGGATTTAGACTCAAACCTGAACCAAACCCAAGCCATCTAAATTTTAACACATTGAACCTGCACCCCAACCTGAACCCAATTTTTTATGGGTTTGAAGCCCTGGACACCAGTGCAAAGGCCCTGAGGCATGAACTTGACACATTTGTGAGACAGTAAAAAGGCCAGTGAGACTGGGGTGGAGAAAAGAAAGGCAGAAGGGAGAAAGGGGTGAAATGAGTTGAAAGAAAACAATATTTTGGTAGTGAGCAGTTTGGATTTCCCTCAAAGCCTGATGGGAAGCCCCTGGAGGGTTTTGAACAGAGTAGTCACATGATCTTAAGGGTTTTTTTTTTTTTCAAATCACTTTGACATTTGTGTAGAATAGACTCTCTAGAGACAAGGATGGAAGAAGAAAGATCAGTCAGGAGGCTTTCAAAATGACACAGGTGAGAGATGTTGGTGGTTTAGACCTGGGAGGTAGCAGTGAAGACAGATGGGTTTTCAATGTTTGGTAAAGGTGGAGTCAGAAGGACTTGCTGGGGGATTGAATTGGAGAGGAAGGGAGGACTAACTCCTAGGTTTTCAGCCTGAGCTTCTGGGTGGCAGGGAGTCTGTTTAGGGAAATGGGAGTCACTGGGTGGGAAGGAGCAAGTTTGAGGTGGAGGACAGGTTTGTTGTTGTTGTTGTTGTTAGGTGCCGTCGAGTCGGTATCCGACTCATAGCGACCCTCATAGGGTTTTCAATGGCTGACTGTTTTGGGATTGCCTTGGGAGTGGATTGCCAGGCCCTTCTCCTGTTTTTTGTGGTGCTGGGAATTGAACTCGGGACCTCAGAAACTGCAGCTAGTGCTCCACCAACTGAGCTAAATCCCAGCCCGAGGACAGGTTTGGAGGTTAGAAATTAAGAGCTCTGGTATACTTGTTTGGCTGAGATGCCAATGAAACATTCCACTGGAGACATTGAATAAGAATTGAGTGTGAATATACAGTTGGCTGAAACTTCAGCCTACATAAAATTAAATGCAAATTAAAGCTGCTTTGAGGTGCTACTATACACTAACAAAGGTATTAGACATAAAAATGAGAGTGATTCAATGTGAGCAGGACTGCAAGGGAATTAGGCATGCTAATTACACTGATGGCTTGATTACTTAATGTTTCAGGAGACAAATTTGATAATATGTTATGAGCCATATAAACTTACTCCTGCCTGTGGATGTGGTAATATATTTTGAGGAAATAATTTTTAAAAGCTTTATATAAGAATTTTTATAGTAAATGTTCCTTTCTTTCTTTCTTTTATTTTATTTTATTTTATTTTATTTTGCAGTACTGGAGATTGAACCCAGGGCCTCGCGCTTGCATGCTCTGCAAGTGCTGGGCCACTGAGCTGCACCTTCAGCCCACTTTTTTACTTTTTGAGACAGGGTCTTGCTAAGTTACATAGATTGCCTCTGGTCTTGAACTTGCAATCCTCCTGCCTCCACCTCCCGAGCTGCTAGGATTACAGGCATACGCCACCGTGCCTGGCTCTAAATGTTCTTTCTTATGTTGTTGTTGTTAGGTGCCATCGAGTCCAGTGGGTATCTGACTCATAGTGACCCTATGCACAACAGGCGAGACACTATTGTCAGTGCTTCTCTGCCGTTCATAGAATTTTCAATGACAGATTGATGTTTGGGAGTGGGTTGCCGGGTCATCTCCCAAGCCTACAGCACCTGGTGTTCCCAGGTGGCCTCCCATCCAAGTACTAACCAGGCCCGACCCTGCTTAGCTTCCGAGATCTGATGAAATCAAATGCCTCAGGGCTACCGCTGCAGGCCCTGCTCTGTCTTATAGTGGTAGTCTAAAATAGTTGTGTTGTTGGAAAGAATGATACACTTTCAGAAAAAAATTTCAGCTGCACATGGTGGTTTTGTTAGTTAGGTGGCATCCAGTCATGTCTGACTCATAACAACCCTTACAGGGATTTCAATGACTGGTTGTTTCGAGAATGCCTGTGGAGTGGATTGCCATGTCCTTCTCCCATTTTTGCGGTGCTGGGAATCAAATTCGGGACCTCAGAGACTGCAGAGCGATGATCTACCAACTGAGCTAAATCCCAGCCCGGGCATGGTGGTACACACCTGTAATCCCAGCACTTGGGAGGCTGAGGCAGGAGGATCATGAGTTCAGGGTCAGATTGTGACACAGCAAGTTCCAGGCCATCTTGGGCTACACAACAAGATTCTGTGCCCCACGCCCCCCCTCCTACAAAAAGAGGGAAAACAATATCCCATTACAGAGGGGGAATATCTAACCTAATCTATAGTAGCTCTCTATAGAGTTTCTATAAAACTTCTCTATATGTAGAATTTCTATAGAAACTCTCTATAGGTTCAAAAAGTAATCAATGTGTTGACCATGTCAGTATCTGGAATTATTAATAAAACGTGCAAAAACCAGACCATAAGTACAACTGTGTAAATCTCCCATGCTGTTTCTGATGAAAATAGCAATTATAAATTTGTTTTATTTATTTTTAAACCACTTCATCCACTTTTGACTGTACCTATTTCTCTCTGGCAGTGTTCCCTGGGTAGGATGCCCCAACACAGTGGTCACCATGAAGGGTTCACATGAATTGTGGCCTCTCCGATCTTTCTTCCCTTGATCGCATTTTCGGCATAAGGTATTGGGTATTATCTTGTTCAGTGGGATTTGTATTCAAATAAGTTCACTTGGGGATTTAAAAAATGTTGAAAAATACTGCTGCTCTCAAAATAGTAGTACAAAATATGTCCCATATAAAGGCTCCTTTTCTCCTATAGGTGGCGAATGGTAGACAGGAATTTTGCAGGTAGTTTTCAGACTGAAGAAAGAACTGAGAAGAAAAAACTGGTGTTAAGCATTTCCCACAAATAATACCCTGATTGTTCAATGAGTGAGGCAAAATCGAGGGAAGATTCTCAGCCACATTTCTTTAAATCCCTCATGGCCTTTTTCCCATGTGAAAAGAGAAAGCAGTGAGTCTACTTCCATAGCATTGTAGTAAATTAATCGACAGCATAAAGTAGCCTTCTTGGCTGAAGGTGTCTAGAAAGAGGTGTTTTTCAAAAAAGTGCTGAAGGGGGCCAAAGACTAAAAGACTGGTCAGACAGGTCTGCCAATTGCTTTGTGCATATAGTTACAAAAATAGGTCCCTCCCTTGCTACCTTGGGATGACGACTATATACACTGGCATATAGAATTATGTGAATGCATTTGCACTGAGAGTTCTAACACAAACTTTTTTTTGTGTAGTGCTGGGGATCAAACCCAGGGCCTTGCATGTTAGACAAGTGCCCTACTCTGAGGTATAACCCTAGCCCACGCTAACTTTTTTACAGTTAATTTACTTTCTATTAGACTCAGAAACATTCAAAATATTTTACTTTCACAAACATTACATAAAGGAACCCTTAGATGATCTTTTGACATAAAGAAAAGAAAATGGAAAATTAAGTTGCCCAAAGAGACAAATTAACATGAATCTAGTTTTCTTTGTTTCAAGATAAAAATTTCTCACACGAAACTCTGCCTCAGAGCTGAATTTCTTTAAGTGGTGGTCAAAGAAATTCTCTTTCAGTAGGATTCTAACACTTTACTGTCACAAAATTATCATTACTGACTGGCTGTGGATCATCTAAAGTCCCCAGTATCCCACATAAGCCTGTTCAGGTCATCTTAATTTGGGAATTTGGTCATTTAGAAGGTCACATATTGGCTATGGGGCTGGGGTTTAGCTCAGTTGGTAGAGTGCTGCTCTGCAGTCTCTGAGGCCAAGGGTTCGATCCCCAGCACCACAAAAATGGGAGAAGGACATGGCAGCCCACTCTCAAAACAATCCCCAAACAATCAGCCATTGAAAACCCTATGAATAGCAGAGAGCACTGACATAGTCCTGGGCATGACACAGTGTTGGGGAGTGTTTCGTTCTGTTGTACCTTAGTTGGACCTGACTCGATGGCACCCAACAGCAACAATATATTGGCCATATTCCTGTTATTGCAAAACTTATTGTTGCTCATTTTAATGTGATTGTGAAATGATTTAAAGATCAGAGCACATGGTCAGCCTGAGTTTTAGAAATGTTCTTTGGGTTAATTATGTGTCAGAATACTTGAACATTTACCCATGGAATCTTGACTGAGCAGCTATAGAATACTTCAATTTGGTCAAGACTTACTGGCATTCTATACTAGCCAGAAAACTGGAAATTGGCTACGTTGATTTGACCCAAATACATGTTGGCTGCCTGCTGACTTCCATGAATATGTTGACATAATTTTATACTTCTAAAATGCTTTCAGGATGACTAAGGTTCAAGCGTGGATAATAAAAAAGGCAACGCAGAGCTACTTCAAAACAGTATATAAAGTTGTGCACATTGTCCTATTTTTTTCTGCTGTTGCTTTTTAAATGTGCCTCATTCCAAAGGCCTTGCTAACACTCTGAAAGCAAATATTTGAGAGTGAGAAAGAACAATGAATGGATGTATCCTTTGCTTATGATTTGAGTGCTTTTAGCTTTTCAAAGTTAATTAAAAAAAAATCCTGAGATGTATCAAATGAATCTCTCTAGTATGTTCTGAAATGACAGAAGGTATTGGAATGATTTTGGATGCAGACTGGGCAGAATTTATCGAGTTTTCACTACAGGTTTTACTGTTTTAGCCTTGTAAGAACAACTCCAGTCTGTTTTCTTTTCCCTAATCTCTTATTGTGTTGTGCATTGGCTAGCTTTGTTACTAGGTATAGAGGCCAAGAAGATGAGGTGGCCAGATGATTAGAGAACACAGCCCTGTTCTCTGAGAATCCCCTAGAAATATTTAAAAATATATCAGGAACAGGTAGAGTGAAATATCTTAGTAAAGCTATATATACATATTCTGCTGGAATGCATACTACGTAAGCAGTATTGAATAACTATAATTTTTTAAGGTTAAAGGAGCTCTTATTGTTCTCTGTAAAGGTATTAAAGAACAAGTTGTTGCAATAGCATTACTTTTAATCACAAGGCTGGAAGAGAAATGTGTGCATGAAGGTAAAGAGGTTGAGAAGGTCATGGTGGAACATAATAGAACATGAGAGTAGTTAAAATGTTTACTAAAATTTGACTTTTTGATAATTTGTGGAGGCCATAAATACAGTATTCTTTGCCTTGAGGGCTTGGTTTATACTAGGTTCTTAAACCTTTGTTTAATAAATTAATCTATGGGCATGACAATGATTGCTGAAAATAATGGGAATATTGTTGATGAATTCTACCATTTCTGTCAACGAATGTTGTTGTTGTTGTTGGGTGCTGTCGAGTCGGTATCCGACTCATAGTGACCCACATAGGGTTTTCAATGGCTGAGTGCTTCGAGATTGCCTTGGGAGTGGATTGCCAGGTCCTTCTCCACTGTCAATGAAAGCACAAGTTTATTAAAAGGAGAATTAGAGGGCAAGGTAGGTTGTTCTAGAGTCAGTTTTAAGTCATAGCCTAATAACTTGATCTCAGTGATTCTACCTGTTTTGGTAGATATATTTGGATTAATACATAATCTACTATATGGTATATAATTTAAAATAGATAATATGATTGAATATATTTATTTGGTTTAAACAGGGTTAAAAACATGGATTTTGTAGTGAGAAAAATACAAATCTTTTCAGATCTATTTCCAACAATAAAGTAGGGCTGTATAACAGCTTTAACTAGATGAGGATTGGCACATTAACCTTGGAATTGAAAAAGTGACTTAGAGGAAATCGTCTGTTAAAGTTTACTAGTATATATGTATTTTCCAGAAACATTTGTCTATTTTTATTATGTTACAAAGTAAAGCAGTTATGACTTCAACAATATTTTGAAGCCAGATCAGTGGCTGATAAAGGCTGGGGAAGGATTTCAAAGGGGCACAAGGGAATTTGTGAGGATGATGAGTGTTTCCACTACCCTGATTGTGATGGTTTCATGGGTGTGTATACATATGTCAAAACTTATCAAAATGTACATCTTTGATACATGTGCAGTTTATGTTATGAAACGTAGCTTATTGCATATCAAGTATGTCCTAGTAAAGCAGTTTTTATTTTTTTTGTGTGGGGGTGTGGTGCTGGGGTTGAACTGAGGGCCTTCTACACGCTAGGTAAATGCTCTACCACTGAGCCATTCTTCCAGACCAAATCAGTAAGGCAGTTTTGAAAAATAAGTTCTGCAACCTGTGATGAAGCTAGTATTGCTGTTGCTAAGTGATCCTTTGTTATTTGAATCCATTGTCCTATTTTAATCTCCCAGACTTCAGTCATTCACACGAACTCCAATTAAGGGGTCGGACGCCTATAGGCATTTACAGTGATGCCAGACAGAGGGGTATCTTTAGTGGTGGAAGGAAATTTCTATTTTATTAATCCATATTGACCCTTTTTGAGACAAGTTTGTGTCAGCAGTTGTAAATTGCTTCTTTTTAATAACTTATTATTGTGTTTCCTCTCTTTAAAATTGTTGTTGTTGTTAGGTGCCATTGAGTCGGTATCTGGCTCATAGTGACCCCACGTACAACAGGCGAAACACCATTGTCAGTGCTTCTCTTCCATTCATAGTGTTTTCAATGGCGGATTGATTTTTGGGAGTGCATTGCCTGGTCCATCTCCCAAGCCTATAGCACCTGGTGTTCCCAGGTGGTCTCCCATGCAAATACTAACTAGGCCCAACCCTGCTTAGCTTCCAAGACCTGATGGGATCAGATGTCACAGGGCTATGGCTGCAAGCTTAATGTAAAATTAGTGCATGCTTATGATAGACATTCAAAAATTGAAGCAATAAGAAGTGTACAAGAGTTGAGGATGTAGGTCAGTGGTTTAGTGCTTCATTAGTCTGTGTGAGGCCCTGGGCTTCATCCCTAGCATAAATTTTTTAAGTGTTCAAAGTAAAAAGGTGAAGTTTTCCCTCCTATACTCCCAGTCTACTTCCTAGAGGAAATATTGTTAACAGTTTGATGTACATCTTTTCAGACTTTATACATGTGTGTATGTGTGCTGCCATACATGTATGTTTATATTATTTTTATGACTTTATAATATTGCTCTTACAAAAACTATATCATATTGTACATTATTATTCTACAACTTTTTATCTTTTCCTCTAAAAAGTTATCATGGGCATTCTTCCTTTCCAGTAAGTACAGATCTATCTACTCACTCCCTTTATTTCTTCCTTCATTTTATATTCCTCCTTTCTCTCCTCCTCCTTTATTTTTCCTCAGTTTTTGGCCTGAGGTTCTCCTTAAGGAATAAATGTCACAGTAGTAATTAATTGTGGTGAACCATGGGGTTGAGTGGGGTCCGACTCATAATGACCCTCCTAGGGTTTTCAATAGCTGTTTTGGGATTGCATAGGGAGTGGATTGCCACATCTTTCTCCCAAGCAGTTACTATACTAGTTGTCAGTGTCATTGCTATAGCATTGAAACAATGACATATCCAAAAAGTTTACTACTTGGTACACACTAGGTCCCCAATATTTTAAAAATAAGATTTGAAAATTATTCCTCTATTCTTGGAAAGTAATTTAAGATGAAATATTGATAGACACTCATTTTTAAGATCTAAAGCTTATGAATAACTGGGGAAGATATGAGAACAAATGTCTCAGTATGACATTGTTGTCATTGGTCATTGTTGTCATAGGAATTTGAGTTGTGAGGATTTTAAGGGAGGCCATTTAAAAATTTTAAAACATTTAAACTCACACATAACATTCTTAAAATTAAAAATTTGACATGTAACAATTATACGTATTTACAGGGTAAAAATGTCATATTTCAGTACATGTGTACAATGTGTAATGACCAGATCAGGGTATTGACATATCCGTCTCCTCAGACATTTATTGTTTCTTTGTGTTAGGGACATTCAAAATCCTTTCTGTTAGTTATTTCTAAATATACAATTAATTGTTCTCACCCACAGTTACCCTACTATGCTGCAGAGCATGAGAAGTTATTCCTTCTATCCAACTGCAGCCTTGTCCCCATTAACTGTCATATCTTCATCCTCTCTCCCTCATCCTTTGTAGCCTTTGGTGACCCATTCCATTCTCTACTTCTATGAGATTAACTTTTTTTTAACTTGCTCATGTAAATGAGGGGCTGGGATTTAGCTCAGTGGGTAGAGCGCTGCGCTGCAGTCTCTGAGACCCCGAGTTCAATTCCCAGCACCGCAAAAATGGGAGAAGGGCCTGGCAATCCACTCCCAAGGCAATCCCGAAGCACTCAGCCATTGAAAACCCTATGAGGGTCGTTATGAGTCGGATACCGACTCGATGGCACCTAACAACAACAACAACATGTAAATGAGAATATATAGTGGTTATCTTTATGTGAACATAATGTTCTCCAGTTCCATCCATCTTGTGGCAAATAACAGAATTGCATTCTTTTAAGGCTGAATAATACTCCATTTTGTTAATATACATTTTCTTTGTCCATTTATCCATCAATGGGCACTTAGTGTGATTCCATATCTTAGCTATTGCAAATAGTGCTGTACTAAACATGGGAGTGAGAATGTGTCTCTGAAATACTGATTTATTTTCCTTTGGATACATAGTCCGTAGTGAGGATTTCTGGACCATATGCTAGTTCTGTTTTGAGTTTTTTTCAGGAACCTCTGTACTGTTTTGCCCAAACCAGTATCATGTAGTGTTTCCACTGTGTTTTCTTCGAGGAGTTTCTTGTATTACATGTAAATCTTGGATCCATTTTGAGTTGATTTTTGTATTTAGTGAGACATAGGGGTCTAAGTTTCGTTCTTCTGCATATAGATATCCCGTTTTCCCAGCACCACTTTTTGAAGAGACTTTCCTTTCTCCATTGTATGTTCTTGGTCCTTTGTAAAAAAAAATCAGTTAGCTATAAGTACATTGATATATTTCTGGGTTCTTAATTCTTTCTATTCCATTGATCTATGTGTGTTTTATGCCAGTATCATTCTATTTTGGTTAGTATATTTTGAACTCAGTTATTGAAATGCCTCCATCTTTGCTCTTTTTGCTCAGAATTGTTTTGGTTATTCAGGGTCTTTTGCAGTTTCATACAAATTTTAGGAGTGTTGTTTTCAATTTCTGTGAAGAATGTCATTGGTATTTTAATACATACTGCATTGAATCTGTAGCTCACTGTGAGTCATATGGCCATTTTAACAATATTTCTTCCAATCCATGAATATGGGGTATATTTCCATTGTGTGTGTGTGTGTGTGTGTGTGTGTGTGTGTATCCTTTTCAATTTCTTTCATTAGTGTTTTATAGTTTTCCTTATAGAGTTTTTTTACCTCCCTAGTTAAATTTATTCCTCGGTATTTTTTTGGGAGCTATTGTAAATAGGTTTACTTCCTTGATTTCTTTCTCAGCTAGTTAATTATTGTTGTATGGAATTGTTACTGATTTTTGCATGTTGATCTTGTATTCTATAACTTTACTGAATTTGTTTAGCTGTTCTAGCTGGTTTTATTTTTTGGTGTAGTCTTTAGGCTTTTCTATATGTAGGATTAGGGCTAGGATTTAGCTCAGTTGGTAGAGCGCTGCGCTGCAGTCTCTGAGGTCCCGAGTTCAATTCCCAGCACCGCAAAAATGGGAGAAGGGCCTAGCAATCCACTCCCAAGGCAATCCCGAAACAGTCAGCCATTGAAAACCCTATGAGAATTGCTATGAGTCGGATACCGACTCGATGGCACCTAACAACAACAAAATATATAAGATTATATTCTCTGGAAACAGTGATTCTTTTCTCTTTTTCCATTGGAAGCCGTTTATTTCTTTCTCTTACTTAATTGCTTTGGGGGGCTAGGATTTAGCTCAGTTGGTAGAGTGCTGTGCTGCAGTCTCTGAGGTCCCGAGTTCAATTCCCAGTCACTGCAAAAAGGAGAAGGACCTGGCAATCCACTCCCAAGGCAATCCTGAAACAGTCAGCCATTGAAAACCCTATGAGGGTCACTATGAGTCAGATACCGACTCAACGGCACCTAACAACAACAACAACTTAATTGCTTTGGGTAGGACTGTGAAAGGCCACTGAAAAATTTTTTTACAATATAAAGTGGGTCTTCTGGGGAAAATCAATTTGTCCTTTATCGTCATCCATTATATCTAACATTTTTGATTTTATATAATTTTTTATTTCTAAATTTCAAACGCAGGAGCTAGGGATGTAGTTCAATGGCAGAGTACTTGCCTAGCATATGTGAGGGTCTGAGTTCAATCCCCAGCACCACAAAAAAACCATGATAATAGAGTTTTGAAACTGACCTCCATTAAGGCTATTTAGAAAATGTAAACAGGTTTTGAAATCAATCTAAGAGAGGCAATATTTAGAACATTTTTTACCACCTGTATATTTTCTTTGGGGAGATGTCTGTTGAGATCTTTGGCCCATTTTTTCACTCTGTTGTGATCAAACTCAGGGCCTTATATATGCTAGGTAAGCATTCTACCTCTGAGCTATTTACCCAGCTCTCTTTGTCCCATTTTAAAATCATATTGTTTGCACTTGTTTTTCAATACTGGAGCACTGAATCCAGGACCTCATATATACTATGCAAGTGGTCTATCACTGAGCTGCACCCCAACTTATTTTTTTTTTTTTTTGAGACAGCGTCTTGCTAAGTTGCCCAGGCTGCCTCTATCCTTAAACTCGAGATTTTTCTGTCTCAGCTTCCTGAGTTGCTGGGATTACAAGTATGTGCCATGGTACCTGGCAGAGTGCTTGTCCTTTTATCATTGAGTTTTAAGTGTTCTTTATGTATTTTGGATAATGGTCCTTTGAGGTATCTATTACAAATATTTTCTTCCAATCATTTTTGGCTTGTGTTTTCATCCTCTTGACAGTGTCTTTTGCAGAGCAGAAGTTTAAAATTTTAATGAAGTCTAGCTCATCAATTATTTCTTTCATGAATCATGCCTTTGGTGTTGCATCCAAAAAGTCATCATCATCATACTCAAGGTCATCTGCTTGTCCACTTGTTTCAGCACTATTTGCTGAAAGGACTATCTTTGCTCCATTGTATTGTCTTTGCTCATTTTTTCAAAGATCATTTGACTGTATTTATGTGTGTCTATTTCTGGACTCTCTGTTCTATTCCATTGATCTACTTGTCTATTTTTTGCCAATACCACACTGTCTTGATTAATGTGGCTTTATATAAGTCTGAAGCCAGAGAGTGTCAGTCCTCCAACTTTTTTCCTTCCTTCAATATTGAGTTGGCTATTCTGGGTCTTTTGCATCTCCATATAAACTTTGAATCAATTTTATATTCATAAAATAACTTGCTGAGATTTTGATTGGGGTTATGTTGAATCTATAGATCAAGTTGGAAAGAACTGACATCTCGAGTCTTCTTATCCATATACCATGTATCTAGTTCTTTGATATCTTTCATCACAGTTTTGTCATTTCCCTTTTATAAATCTTCTGCAAATTTTTTTAGATTTTAACCTAAGGATTTTATTGGTTTTAATGTTAGCATAAATGGTATCATGTTTTAAATTTCAAATTCTACTTCTTCATTGTTAGTATATAAGAAAGCTACTGACTTTTTAAATTAACCTTGTATCCCACACTCCATCATAATTGCTTATTAGTTCCAGGAATTTTAAGATATTATTTTAATCCTACCCATAGTATTCTTCCATCTATCAATTGGATCTAAGTCCAGAAATGATAGCACCATCTCACAATCCAAATCTGTGTTTTGCTCCATTTGTATTAAAATTTTCTCTTCCATCCTCTAAGGTGGTGTGAGAACACCATGACTGTCACGGTGGTATATGACAACTCTGAGGCAACAGAGCTCTGTGCTGCTCAGCACCTCTACCTCAAGCCTATAGCAAAATTAATGATCAACGTATTGCTCCCAGAGAGTATAGAACCTGTCAGGCCTTTCTCTAACTGGGAAGTTCTTGACCAACTGAAAAATCTGATTTGCCCTGACCAGTTCACCACAGTTCGGCTGTCCAAGAGTACAAAAGACTTCATCCGATTTGAGGGTGAGGCTGAAACTCGAAGTTTGGTTCAGATCCTGAAGGCAAAGTTACATGGGAAGATCATCAAGCTAAATGGTTTGAAAACAGACTTAAAAGTAGTAGCTACAGATGCCCAGGGAGAATGGGAAAACTTCCCCAAGGAAAAAGAGGCCTCAGTGAGTGATGGGACTGAAGGGCTGGACCACGACAAGAGCCCAGATTCCATATATTTTGAAGGCTTGCCCTGTAAGTGGTTTGCACCTAAAGGTTCCAGTGGGGAGAAGCCATGTGAAGAGATCCTTCGGGTAGTCTTTGAAAGTTTTGGGAAGATCAAGAATGTAGATATCCCTATGCTTGACCCCTACAGAGAAGTGATGACTGGTGGGAGCTTTGGGGGTTTTAGCTTTGGTTTGCAGACTTTTGAGGCCTTTATACAGTACCAGGAGTCAACTGACTTTATAAAAGCCATGGAGTCCCTTCGAGGAATGAAGCTGATGCTTAAAGGAGATGATGGGAAAGCTCTGGCATGTAACATTAAGGTAAGAGGTATCCAGAATTTATTTTCCACTGTTCATATGATTCTAATTCAAAGCTGGAAGGAAGCATCTAGAATAAATCTCCTTAGATTCCACCAGGTTCTGATCAATAGCTAATGTAAAGACTCATGTTACCATTAATAAATGGATTCTTCAGAAGAATATTGACCTTGAGAATATTAAAGAAGAATATGATGGTTGTTGTAAGCCGGACTCTGATGCATGCCTATAAACCCAGCAACTCGGGAGACTGAGGCAGGAGGATTTCAAGTTCAAGGCCAGAGGCAGCCTGCATAACTTAGCCAAACCCTGTCTCAAAATAGAAAGTAAAAAATGGGCTGGGTGTGCAGCTTAGTGGTAGAATATTTGCAAAGTATGTGCAAGGCCCTGGGTTCAGCCCCCCGCTACCACACACAAAAAAGTGGTGGTTGTTGTAATCTGAGGCTCTGCCCCAGCTTCTTGAGGGCATTGAAGGATTATCTGTGGCCTCTATGGAACTATCTCATATGCTTTTGTATTTGATAAGTTGCTGAGAGAAAGCAATACATGCAGTTTGAAACCACAAGGAGAGCAGTTTATTCCCTCATTACTCCTGGGGTCACAACCTGTATTTTTAAGATGTATGCCAGGCAAGCTGCTAAAAGATAATCCTGATGAACTCAGGTCCTTTGCTTTCAGAATCAGCCTATCCAGTCATGTTACTTCATTGATGTCTGTATGCTGTGGTCATGCCCCAGCAGTGGAAAAGATGTGACTAAACTCTCCTTTTTCTCTAAATCAGTATTTAGCATGAATTTGGGCTTTGAGCTTCCTCTGTGTGTGTGCACGCATGTGTGCCACATGTGGCCACTTGTGTTAAAATGTATAGATTTAAATCACGAGCTATTCAGTCAGATAAGAGATAATATTATAATCACTACCCACATAGCATGGCTCAACATAAAAAATAAAGTATTACCTGTAAGATGAAAGAGCACTCCCTTGCCATGTACCCACCCTCACTCCCATTCCAGTCCCTCCTCTCAAAGGTAACTGTGGTCATGAATTTGTTCGTTCTCATACGTATTTAAATAGCTACCCCTCGCTCTTTTTATTTAGTTTTTATTTTTATTTCTGTGGTGCTGGAGATCAAACCCAGGGTCTTGAGCATTCTGGGAAAGTGCTCTACCACTGAGCTACACCCTCAGCTACTGCTTACTTTTATTGTTTAAGCAAGTCTTTTTATCTCAGTCTGAATTTCACTTTAAGATTTAAAAAGTAGTTTGATAATCATGATAGTCAGATTTTATATCTTATTAGGTCAGCCTTCTTGCATCTTTGTGTCCCTCCCATTCCTTGCCAGATTAATTGACTATTTTTGTTTCTAGTGATTTAAAAAAAATACACTAACTAGGTTGATTTTTTTTTTTTTAACAAACCCAAGGTAATATACTCACATTTCTGACTTGTGCCCATACTGGTACTATGGTGCTGCCTATGACCATATGTAAAGTAAGTTCCTCAAATTTTTTTACATCTTTATTTTGGTATGGTTGATAAATTAAATTGTATAAAGTTAAGGTGATGATTTGATATAGTTATTCAAGGGTTCTGCCAAAGAAAATCCTGGTGCCCATAAGTACTATTCAGCTGGTGGCTGAGAAGCAGTGGGACACAGAAAGGACATTTTGAATTCATTTTTTTAAGATAAAGTCTCACTGTGTAGCCCAAGTTGGCCTAGAACTTGCTATGTGCCTAGGCTGACCTCAAACTTGTCATCTTCCCTGCCTCTACTTCCAGAGTGCTAGGATTATAGGTATGCAGCCACCGTGACTGGCCTCATTTGGTTTTGAATTGCTATGCTTTATCTCTCTGGCCTGAGGTAGACCCATTCAGCTAACAGATTTTTCTAATAACACTTAAACTTTTGGGGGCAGGTTATGTTTGATACAACCAAACACTTCAGTGAAGGAGCTATAAGGAGGAGAAATCAGGAAAGGCTAAAATTACAAGAGCTGGAGGAAGAAAGGAAAAAAGAAAAGAGAAGAGAAGAGGAAGTGGCTGAAAGGTGAGTTGTTGTTGTTAGGTGTGTTGAGTCGGTATCCAACTCATAGTGACCCTCATAGGGTTGTCAACGGCAGATTGTTTCAGGATTGCCTTGGGAGTGGGTTGCCACATCCTTCTCCCATTTTTGTGGTGCTGGGAATTGAACTCGGGACCTTCAGAGACTGCAGAGCGGTGCTCTACCAACTGAGCTAAATCCCAGCCCTCGAAAGGTGAGTAGATCAGTTTTAACAAAGAAGGCTTTTTCTTTTTCTTTCTTTTCTTTCTTTTTCTTTTTGTGTTACTACAGGGTTGAACCCAGGGCCTTGCATATACTTTGCAAGTGCTCTACCACAGGGCTGCACTCCCAGCTCTCCTTTAAAAAAATTCATTATCTTGAGTTGAGTCTTGCCAAATTACACAGGCTCCCTCTGGCCTCGAACCTGTGATCCTCCTGCCTCCACCTCCTGAGTCCTTGGGATTATAGGCGTGTACCACCATGCCGGGCTATGTTTTTTCTTTTGATTTATGGATTAATCCCTTTGGGTGAATGTCTAGACTTGATTGATAATGTTGAGGTGGGAGACAGGTACTATTGGTACAGATGGAAAACTCCAAAAAAGACTATAATCTTTCAACACTGCTGTTACAAAACCAAAATGACAAAACAGTTGAAAACAAGAGAGGTTGAACAAAATATGTCTGCAAGGGAGAAAAGTAATGAGGAATAAGGGGACTCTCAGATTAAGATGTCTGGGAGAAATTATTTTTAAAAAGAACCAGGAACTTTTTTTCCAGTGTTGGGGATGGATCTAGGGCCTTGCATTAAACAAGTGCTCCACCACCAAGCTGTATCCCTAGCCAGGACTAGGAACTTTCATGGTGAAAATCCCAACCTATCAAGTTGGAAATTTTAGTAATTTACCTATAATTTGTGAATATTACCTGCCCTACCAATTTTAAATTTAAGAAAGAGTCTGGAAAAGCTTTTCTTTTATAAAATGGTCAATAATCAAAGTAACTAATAAGCTTTTCTTTTATAAAATGGTCAATAATCAAAGTAACTAATAGGCATGAAAATCATGGATTTGTTGGAACTATTTTTCTTATTGGCCTAAATTTTTCCTGTGAATTTAAGGAACTTCCATATTTATTTCATTGAGCTCATCATTAATTCCCAACTTAGGGGCTTGAGCCTAAAAGGGGCTATTGAAATGCCAAATATTTGCCAATTTAACTTCCTGGCCAATCTTCTTGTATGTAAATTATAACATTCAAAAAGGGAGATATGGAGCACCTTTCCACATGCCCCTCATTTTCTGGCCAGTAGGGTGATAGGAGTTACTTAAAGTCACATTTAGGAAACTTGGTTGAAACCAAGGCACTATTCTCCCCCAAATTCCAGGCTGAACATCCCATTTAGATAATCCTCTGACTTTTGGCTAAATTATGACTCAAGTAATTGCCCCTTCTTTCTCCTTCCCACATTCCCATAATGGCCTAACTGAATTCATTTTAATTTTCATGAAACAGTAGTTTTTTAAATGCCCACATTCTTTTAAGCCATTATGTTTTGCTGATAGAATTCTGCATTAAGTAATATATGCCAAGGATCAGTTCTCATCCTGAAGATTTTCAGAGTGCCTTGACTCGTCTTTATTTACCTTCGTGAAACCAACGCACAGGAGATTTTCATCTCAAGAAAAATGAAATTACTTTGAAAGCTGAGTCCTTTAGTCCATGCTTAGAGTTTGAGAATGTGAAGGCTAGGGACCCCTTATTTGAATTTTATAGCTAGCATTTTTCTTTCTTTTTCTTTTTCTCTCCTTTTTTATTTCTTTTTTTTCTTTCTGCTCCTTTTCTTTCTCCTTCCTTCCTTCTCTCACCCTCTCTCTAATTTTCTCTCTCCTTCCTTCTTCTCCTTCCCTTCCTTTTCTTTCTTTTCTCTCCCTTTCCTTCTCTCTTTCTTTTTCCTTCCTTCCCTCCTCTTTCTTTTTCTCCTTCCTTCCCTCCTCCCTCCCTTTCTTCCTCCCCATTTTCTACAGTGTCTCCTTTACATGTTTGTATTTGACCATCAAAATTATGTATCTTTCTTCCTTGATTGATGCTTAAGTGTTGTTTTGGTTTGGTTTTTAACATAAGTTGTCAATGCCAGGTCCTGGAGTTCACAGTGATAGATTCCTGGAAATCTAAATGATCTGTCCTCCCCTGGTAGGGGGAAGGAGGGAAGAGAAAATCAAATACCTAATAAATACCTTCTGAATGGTTTAATATTAATCATTGTCCAGAAAAAGAAAAGATGAGGAGAAGAAAGCCCAGGAAAAGAGGAAGAAGACCAGGGACAGGAGGCGAGCCCTGAAGGAAAGGGACAGACACCGTCAAAGGAAACAGAAGGTGAAAGCCAAAGCTGAGACTTCCCAGGAGCCGGACTCTTCAGAAGAGTGGGAGGAAAGGAAGTACCTTCTGGCTCAAAGGCGGGTTGAGGCCCTTCGGTTGCTACGGGTCCTCCTGAGGAAAATTTCAGTAAGGCTGTTTCCTACTTGTTCTTCAATTTTGGTAGGTACTAATCTTTCTAAGCCTCAATCTGTGCACATAAATTCTGGCTCATTGAAAATCAACTCCATGGAAGACTGGTGGTCCTTATTGGGGTTTCTTCCAATTTGATTGATCTCAGATAACCCCGACTATGGATTTCCCAAAGGGATGTCTACATTCTCTAAAGCATTTGTGTCTCAATACCGTCACTTCCCCTTCCCACTTTGTAAACTTCCTAAACTTCAGGACAGTATTACCCAGAGCACTTTAGCTAGTTGATCTACTTTTCAAAGTTCATAATGGATGTGACAGAAAAATTCCAAGTGGAAGGAATGGATGGGTATGGGCGTTAGGTTTAAAGTCTTCTATTAACTTGTGTATTAATCTGTAATAGGTTTGGAAGAGAAAGGAGAGCCTTGAACCTTATCAAGCCCATGTTAGCATAGTCTTGGATTATTTCATAAGGAATTTCTTATATCAGAGAGTAATTGTTTTGTTTGCAGAGTTTCATTTTTGGAAGGTGCTTCTTTTCTGTTTTGAGCATGTAAGGACAGTCAGACTCAGCAGATGTCCTGGATTAGAAGCCAGAAAGGCTCCCAAAGTGTTAATTTAAAAATCTGTATTCAGTGTTGTCAAATATGAAGTATGAATACCATTACTATTGTGTAGTTAATTTTATGGCTCTTTGCCATCTTCACCTGTTTCACATTAGGGCAGATGATCATATTTAGTGAAATCAGGATCAGAAAAATCTCATGTTTACATTTATAATAGGGTTAGCTGGATCACTTTTTTTTTTTAGTTTAATGACAGCCACAGGTAAATCCTTTTAAAGAATTTATCTTTTTTTTTCTTTTGAGACAAACTCTTGCTGTGTAGCTCAGGCTGGCCTTGAACTCGTGACCTTCCTGCCTTGGCTTCCCCAGTGCTGGGATTACTGGTATGTACTTCCAGGTCCAGTCAAGAATTTATCTCTTTAGATGGGTGTGGAGTCAAATTCTGGGCTCCATTACTACTTAGACTAATTGTGTGGACCACATGTTCTAATTCCAGGTAATGGGTAGGTAGGCAGTGTGCCCTGATATATGACATGTGTCAATGGGAGCACATTACAAACCCTCCCGGGGATAGTAGTGATGTGGGCAGTACCTTTACCCTGCTCTGCAGTTGTGCAGAGCAGATAGCATCACAGACTTGGCTGCAGGTAGAACCACAGTCACAGCCATATTCTCTACCTTATGTCTTGCTTTTTTTGTTTGCAGTGCTGGGGATGGAACCCAGAGACTCACACATGCTAGGCAAGTGCTCTGCCACTGAGCTACACCTCCAACCCTGATGTTTTGCTTCTTAATAAAGCAGGCTAAGTGGGGCAACTCAGAGATATGTTCATTTGCAATCCATAGTAAGAGAATGGAATACAAAACAGAGAAACAGTTTCTTTTTTAAGCTAGTTGACCCTTCTAGACATACATTTCACCCATCAGTCTTTTCTTGTACTTGGATTTCTGGCAGGACTATAGAGCATTTCATATTCCTCTTTGTCTCTCTAGCTCCTAACAAAACACATAAAACAAATGAAAACAGTGTTGTGTGCTTTGAAGACCATGTAAAGTGTGGTGCCTTCTGACATAAGAATAAAAATAGCTCATATAAGACCAAGTCATTTAATTTAGTACTTCCTATTTCCTCAGTGCAATATTGTTCCTAATTTGGATTAATCCCAGATATTAGAAGTAGAAGAACAATGTTAAAGAGCCCAGTTTTCTTTGGAATTTAAAAACTGGTTTGGTCTTTCATGTGAGATTTTTAATCTTTTTCTTTGATAACTCACAGGAAGTCGACATTACAGACCCAGAAGCTAATCACATTCCAGGGACCACATTGAAAACTCTGGAGGAAGAAGAGTTAAATACACAGCTTCTTTCAAATCAAGAAGAAATGCCAAAATATCAGGTTGCCAAGTCAGACAATAAACGAAAACAAAAAACAAAGAAAAGAAGTAGGGCTCACTTATATAAATCTTCCCACTGCCTTGTGGGAAAAAAATTAAGGTACTCAGCTAGAAAGGAGAGAACTAGAAAACTATTAACTGATGGATACAATTACAGTTTGGTCTCTGGCCAGAATTCCTTGCAGATTACAATGATTCAAGGTCAGTCTCTTGAACAAGAAGACCACCAGAACTCTAATAAATCCTGTTCTTCCAGATTATCTGAGATGGACTGTGGCAGGAAACAGAAGATCTATGAAACAGATGAATTTATTCATTATCTACTAAACTATTATCAGACTCCAAAATATGCTCGTATCTGCCTAGAACCAAATCATATAACAAGCACGTGTCAGTGGCAGAGGGCCATCCATGTGAAGGGGAATGGATTTCAGATCAGTTTGAGCAAACAAATGCATCACTCAAGCAATTTGAGCCCCATGGAAAACCTAGAAAGGAAAGAAAAGGTTGAAGATGACTACTGGTCAAGGGTATATACTCAGGATCCTAAGCATAAACCACAAAAGAGAGGAAAAGTAGATTATACCAAAGATTGTACTAAGAGATTAAAAGATGATTGCAAGTATATAGCCAGTGGAGCTGATGATCAGCTGTCCCCAACTGACAGAGAGAGCCACCTCTTGGAAAAGACTCACACTTACCAGACTGAAGATCCCCAGTCCACAAGGGAAAGTCAAGTTTCCTCACCTTTTGGATCAGTAGGCTTAGATTTGCAGTTGACAGATTACTTAGAGGAAATCAGTAGTGATTCGGAATGCTTCAGTGAAACTCTCAGCATAAACAGAGAGGAGAAAGAGAACTTTGTGGCTACCTTTCATAGCTCCCCTGAAGAAAAAGCTCTTGATGCTGATGAAATCATCACTTGTAAACAAAAAACTAGGTCGAGTCAACAGACTGTGTATTCAGAGTGGAAACATGGTGGTGAAGAAAAGCAATATAAACGTAAGCTTAAGACACCAGGCAAACAATCTAAGTATGAATTGAGATGTTCATGGCTTGAGGATGAAAGCAAATCCATTAGAGATGAAAAGAGCAACAGCAAAAAGGGCGGAAAACTAGCTTCCAAATACTTGTTTGATGAAGGCTCCTACCATGAATCCAGTTCCAGTGATCAATTAGAGGTCATCACGAGAAAGAGGAGGAAGGTTAGTGGTAGTATGTTGGACCAGAAAGTGAACCATAGAGCCTCTCCTATGCCAATAATACCATCAAAAAGTGCTAAGGCTTTCTCTTTGGGATATTTTCCCAAAAGAAGAGAGAGTCATTGGAAGTCAGACTATAAACAGGATGCAAGAAGTCTTAAAAGACATGAGAATTCTAAAGATTTGATGCTCAGTTCTGATAATTATTATATTAGCCATGACAGCCAGGAGCACACTGATTATGGAAGCTATTTAGGAAACGACTGTACTAGTTCTTTATATTTTCAAATGTTTGATGGCCACTTTAATCAGGAACACCCTTATTTACAATAAATAGTTCATAAAAAGAAAGAATGTAAAACCAAATATAGCTATGTAGTTAGCAACTACAGAGCAAGAGCTTGAGCAGGGTCAAGTGCAAAACCTTGTTTCTCTCGCCATAGTTTAAAGCATAGATCAAAATGACCGCAGGTGCATTGGCAAGCATTGGAAATATAAAACCTTCAGATTCGGAAGCTTGGTAAAACAATGTGTTTGCAAAATTTCATGATCCAAGGATAAACTTTTTTTACAGCTTTAATTTGGTGCCAGTGAAAGAGCAGATCAGCACTGAAAAAGGTTGAGATAGCCCTGTGTGGCTCTTTAGCTGCCAGAACATCATCATTTCATATCATTTATCTTCAAAGAGGACAATAGTGAATGAATAGGGATCCTTTGATATGTTCTTTCATTACGTCAGAAATACCATGTGCATTAACAAACTTTCCTGCCTTTTATTTAGCAATAATTATAGATGAAAAAGGCAACAACGGGAACATAGAACAAACTTCATGACATTAGAGTTTTGTAGGTACCCACCAGAAGGGAATTGGTCTTATTAATATATTCATAGTACTCAAAGGTTTGTCCTAGAGACAAGGTTTTGAAAGATGAATCACAAAGGGGCTGATTGTCCTTTGAGGTTTAAATGGACAAGGGACCATTGGCAGAGTTTTTGTTGTTTTTTGTTTTATGAACCCCATGTCTTTCCATCCAAGAAAAGCAACAGAACTGAAGCGATATAACCAGGGGCATTTGCAAAAGGAAATACTGAAAGATCCTGGGACATTAGTAAAGGCACTTGGGAAGAGAAGACATGACAGTATTCCATTTCAGGCTATGTAATCTTTCCACTCAGGGCTGGGTGACATCAGTTTGCAAAAAGTCACTGAATATCCCCAAATGACTTTTATAAAACAGTAACAAGTGCCTCTTCAGTCCTCAATGCCATGGAGTTAGGAAGAGTTAAGGGAAAAGGCCATAGTTTTCTAGCTGTGGGAAAAATGTGTGTGTGCACAGAATTTATAAACTAACATAAGCAATTTATCTTTTTACTTACTCATTTTGGACTTTTTAAATATGTTTTTAAATTGAGATATTTTATAGATTCCTAAAGACTTACATCTTAGTGCAGTGTGTGTTCCATAGAAAGCTTGGCCAACTCATTCTGCCTTACATTGGATTTAGGACCTCAGGGGCAGTACATGACCTTTCCCAACAAAGCTATGTCTGACCTGGCAGTTGAAGACATCAATGAGATTAGAGACTGCTTGCAAGAAGAAAAGATGATTTTAATCAACAGAATCAGTGGAGGGCAACTTTTTCATAGGACACAATTCATTTCCAACAGTCTTAATTTGGTATTCTGTAGAGAAGCGCCAGCTGGTAGAGCCAGGTAGGATGGCAGTCAGTGTGGTTGCCCAGAATGATGTTGCACAATGAGTGCTCATTACCAGCCTCCGAAGCAACCTGATATCTGAAGTGGCTGCAAAATCTCCTCATTTATCTGAAGTAATAGCCACAAATTGTTTCAATGATCTTTCTGCATTTGAACAGAGGTATGTTAGAACAAGCAAAACTTGAGAAATGAATGTACCATAGCAGATTATGTTTGCTACTAAGATAAAATCCAATGAACAATATGTTGGCTCTTATGTTCAATTCCACTTTCAAGGCAGTGATTCCATTGTTAAAACTAGGTTTAGTTTGTCAAATCTGAAAGATTGCTCTTGGGGCGAGTGCCTTTTCTCCCCTGAGGACTAGTAATGACTATTCATGTTCAAAGTACAGTTGTCCTGAGTAGACTTTTAAGCTACGAACAGCTTGTTATTTTGTCAGAAAACTTTCTGGGAACTAGGTATTATTCTCCTCCCACAAAAATCTGTCTCTTATTTTCATATTTTATGCTATTGAAACAAAGAACATTATGGGTTAGTAATGGAAAGCAGCTATCCTTGTTTTGAAAAACATCTCAATTTCTTTTCTCATTTGACAATTTTTCTTGGCAGTTTTTAGGCATGGAAACAATTTGCTGCTTAGTATAGACATAAAATTCAAATTGCAGAATATAGCATGTGCAACTTTTTGTATAATAGAACTGGTGCTAAGTCATTTCTACATAATGTTTTTGTCTTGTTTGATTTGTTTGCTAAATACCATACTGGGATCTAAAAGAAAGTAAGGATACTAGTTTTGTGTTGACTTTATGAACAACCCTAGATTTTTGTATCTGTCTTGTGGTAATGCATTCTAGATTTCTGTCAACCTCTTTTTTGCATTTGGGCCTTCAATGAGGATGAGAACAATTTATTCTGTGCTTTTTCAATCAAATGGCTTAGTAAGGAATGAAATAGAATTAAAACTATTGTAACTATTTTGTCTTAATTAATGCTGTCATTCTTTGTTGTGCCATTATTTAAGTGGTGCAAAAATGGTTTCTCATATCTTTTTTCTGTCTTGTTAAACAAGGAATCTTTTTAAATAGATGTTTTCATGTTTTTCCTTGTGTGGACTGCTGATAGTATGGTAAGAAAGCTAAAAATCCATCAATGTGTTTTTGTTCATTCGTTTGAATTTCTCAGGTAGCAAGCCATGTTAACCTGGTAATTTTGAAAATAGAACCAAATAAATTAATTGTATTTTTATTTGTTGCAAAACTGTATAAAATGTTAATTTTTAAATAAATGACAATACTTCCATTTGGGGTGGGAAGTTTCTACCTGTAGTAGGCTGTGTTGCTCTAACGTTGCTTTTTTCTCATCTACATTGTTAGAGAAATAATACGTACTTAATTTTCATATATATTAAAAATTGTGACTATTGAGTCTGTTCATTTGACACATATATTGGCTAGAATGTTGCGTATCCATAATAACATTTTCTGCAGACATATTGTTGTTAGGTGCCGTCGAGTCGGGGTATCCGACTCCTAGTGACCCTCACAGGGTTTTCAATGGCTGATTGTTTCGGGATTGCCTTGGGAGTGGATTGCCAGGCCCTTCTCCCAGTTTTGCAGTGCTGGGAATTGAACTCGGGACCTCAGAGACTGCAGCGTAGCGCTCTACCAACTGAGCTAAATCCCAGCCCTAATTTAAATATTGTTTTTACATAGCTTTTCCTTTTGTGAAGGGAACTACTCTGTCAGAGTTCATGGAACCAAAGACCAAGGTTTTGTTTACATTTTGGATAAAATGAAATCATATTTAGATTTAAGATTATCCTTCCTTCAGTGCATTTTTGTTGTTTTGAGACAGGGTCTCACTATGTAGCCCAGGCTGGCTTCAAACTCATGATCCTCCTGCTTCATCCTCTGTAGTGCTGGGATTACAGGTGTGAACCACCACACCTGGCGCAGTACATTTTATTACTGCTAGTAAAAGGTAGCAAAATTGATTCCATGGAACTTCATCTCTTTAGCACAGGGTAGAAGTGTTAATGTTTATAAAACACCCCAAAATAATTCTGGGTGTGGGATGGGGAAGTTAGTAAAGCTAAGGGCCTTGATGTCTTTGATCATCCAAGAATTAACTGTATTTGCACATGAAATATACAGTAAACTGCCTCAAAGTATTATGTGACAAAGGCAGACTGTACCTTGAATAAAGTCTGAGTACTATATAGTCCTTGTTCAGTTCAAATAGCTCTTTCTGAAACAAACAGTGTATGGATGCTTGTTTTGAAGATTTGCATACATTTGGCCCCCTGAGGTGAAAGTACATACAGAAAACATGTAGCCAGTGCTGATTTTGAACCACAGATGCTGGTGCTAGGAACCAAGGGCCTCTATGGCTGGTTAGATCACAGCAGGCAGGGAGCAAACAGATGTTAACTTGACACCTCTCCCGCTGGACACAGGATGGTGCTAAGAACTCCCTTTTTGAATGGCACCTCTTACATACTACACCTTATGTACAAGGTGTGATCAAAAGATATGGCCAATGTTTAAATTTAAAAAAACTATTACAGTAAAAGACACATTGCCATTAATCCCATTAATTTTGAGGGGGATTAATGGCAATGTGTCTTTTACTATAATAATATCTTTTTACTTAAACATTCACATATTTTTTATCATACCTTGTATATGCTGGTTGGATTTGTTTGGGAATCAAGGTCCTGCCTTATTAATATTCCTTTACATGTAATCAACACAATGTTGATTCAGCTCTGAATGGAGGGGAATTAGGCTCTGTTAGTCAGATGGTATGTCACTGTGATAGACACTGACTGAAACAAACTTATGTGAAGAGAGGTTTATTAGCAGCTCACGATTTCTATCCATAGAGACAGGGCAGCAATGGCGAGGCCTGTGGTAGATCACATCATGGCAGATCAGAAGCAGAGATAGCAACTCGAACTGCAGGTCTGTGTAAAGACCTCCAACATCTGATGCCCAGCGACTCACTTCCACAAGCTAGTTCCCACTTCCCAAAGTTCCATAGCCTCCTAAGCCCATGCCACCAAATGGCCAAACACATGACCTTTCGGGACATTTTTGATTCAAACTATAATTCAGGCTACAAGAACTGAAGCTTTAATGAGACTCGGATATTTTTGTCTTGGTATCAAACCTGCTCAAATTGTGTAAAAGGCAGGGCTTCAGACCTACAAAAAATTGGGTTCAGGTTCAGGCGTGGGTTCGGTGTTAAAATTTGGAAGGTTCAGGTTTGGTTTGGGTTCAAGTTTAAATCCTGTGTGTAGATGGCAGGGCTTCAAACCAGAACCCTGAACCCATTCTGGTTCTAGCATTTTTTAAATTTTTTCTGTACCTGAAACTCAACCTAGTGAAAAATTGACTTCAGGTTCAGCATTGTGTCATTAGGTATTTAAAAATTGAACAAAATGAAAAAATTTGTCTACACATAGGATTAAAATTTTAATCCCAAACCTGAACCCTCTAAATTTTAATATATTAAACATGCAGCTGAACTTGAACCCAGCTTTACATGTGTTTGGAACTCTGGTAAAAGGAATAGCGCAATCTTCACATCTAAATGAGATTTCAGGCTGCAAAAGTGGTCCAACTTCTTTCCTCTACTACTTCCCCAAAGCATAAGGCATAGTAGGTGGTGTAGCACAAAACAGGCACTTAAACATTTATTGAATGAAACCTAGTAGAGGAAAAAGTGCATAAAGAAAATACAATGCAGTTAACACAAAAAATAGAAAGCTCTGAGCTTTCTTTGGTTCAAGACTATGTCTCCTTAAGAAAATTGCCAATTTCAATGTTAAAATGACAAAACACTAACATTCATGAATAACTAGGTTGTCTGTGTTCACATAACTGATTATATATGCAATTGCTATCCTTCTTTCAACATGAGGTGAATTAATTTCACTATAAGGATTTTTGATACCTTCCTGACCAGATGATATGTTAAAACAAAAACTTTCCTTAATCTAGGCATCCTGGTGCACATCTATAATCCCAGCAATCAGGAGGGCGAGGCAGAAGAATTATGAGTTTGAGGCCAGCCTGGACTACAAAGAGAATTCAAGGTATCAGGTACACTGTGAGACACTTAGCACCTGGTAACCACAATACCTTTAGTAGTAACATTACCACTTGATAATCTTGGCTTAGACTTCAGGTTAGAAAGTTTTGACTTAAAGAAGCAGAAATTGATGTCACAAAGAAGCAATTCGCTATTTCTTAACTCTTTTCCTTCCTCACTTCTTTTTTTGAAAAGAGGGTATGTAGCCCAGGCTGACCTTGAACTCACAATCCTCCTGCATCAGCCTCCCAAGTGTTAGGAATATAAGATTGTTTCTTTTGGAATACAAAAAAAGCCTGCACTCAGAAGTGAAAATGAATTTTAAGCAAAAGTAAAATTACCGAATCTGGTTTCCTAATAAGGTTTTTAAAAATGAAAACAAGCCAGCACACTATACTGGGTAAAACCATTTTATTAACTGACCAAAGCACTTCATTCTGTTTTCTGATTTGAGGTAAAACCATTAAACACAGCTCACAAGAAAATACAATGACTATTTAACTACAATTACAAGAGTTTGAAACTTCACTAGTTGTTCATATAGTACTTTTACAAATTTATACAACTGTAGAGTCTACTTAAGCTAGGTTTAGTGTTAACCAAAAGAGTATTATCCAAGACCTAGACACTTGACTTCCATTTTTGAAGTGGCTATACTTTTGAAACAACAGAAGGGTATCTTACTTTATGGATATACCTTAAAAATACTTGACTGTTTCCTCCATCTTGGGGGGGGGGGAGATGAAGGCTCTTAAAAGAGAGCACACATCTGCTCCTCTTCTGTTTTCCTCTCTCACATTTAACATTTTGCCAAATAACCAAATAACCATTGCCTCACCATGCGGATGCAGATTGGGAAGCCAGTCCTACAATCTTCATGTATTTAGGATTTTTTTCATTTTGAATGTTCAGATCATGTTTTAATCCTAACTGTAGATTACTGTATTTGTTGAGGGTGTCTGTATGTCCACACGAGGACAAGGATGACAAAGCAATCCAGAAACACAGTAAATGTTTTCCCCAACTGAGCCTGGTGCTGAGCTTTCATTTTGTTACTCGATGGCTCTTTACCAAAGCCTCTGGAACACTGCAGATTTGCTTTAGAGGTAGATAAAACAGAAATCATGCAGTTAAGTCAATTGACTAAAAGGGATTTGTTTTCAGAAAATGCCATCACTGAAAGTTGATCCTTTGCTCTTGGTGCACATTATACCAGTTTGAGGAAATACCCAAGCCTTACCTATCTCTCAGGAAAAACATTTAAATTCAGCTTAACTACAAATAGAAGAAAAACAGTATTAACATTTGCATAACAGCACTGCAGTTCACTTTCTAGATTTGTGACACACAAACATATGCATTCTAAAACAGAAGTTAATTTTATCAGTGTCACTAGTGATGTTAATTAAAAAATTTACAGCAAGTTCAAAACTTTTCTAAATATTGGTATCACCATGTTTTAAAGACAGACTGGAATGTTACAAATGATTCTGCAAAATACAAAAATAGATATGCTCCCACTGAATGCTTTAATCATTTTTCCGAGCATTCTCATCTTTTGGTTCTTCCTCATCTGAATACACAGTGGGTTCCTCCCCTTCCTTCAGCAGTTTCCCCACATGATGATACTTGACTGGAAATAGAGAGGAAAACACATAAATGGTCATTCTCATGCTTTGTAAAAAAAAAAATCACTCCATTTCATTCTAAGCATTTAAGCATTTATTAGAGGTCTACAACACATTTGGCAACGTGTTAAGCTTCTTGAAGTATACAAAAGTAGTTTAGAATGCAGTCCTTGCCAATAGGGTATTAGAGTTTTGTGCAGAAGACAGAAATATAAAACATGTAGCAATGTCAGGCAATGAGCATGCAAGATCACGTCAAAATGAACTGTCTGTGAGGAGTGTTTAGAACAAGATTTCATTATGAGTTAGAAGGGTTGTCGAACACTTCAAGGAAGGAGGATATGCTTTGGAAAACATTTGGTAAGAGAGGGATTTCCAGAAAAATGAAAACACCATGTTCAAAGGCATATAGACAAGACCAAACTGGCATTTGGAAGTAGTGGGAGATAAGTTTGGCTAATAGTTGTTGGGAAATATTGTGAAAGACCTGAAGAGCCAGCCTGATGAATGTGAACTTAATCTATGGGTTAAGTTCAATGCTAAAGGGCACTGAAGGTTTGTGAGGGAAGGAATGACAAAGCAAAACAGTGTTTTGGCAATGACATTAACACTGGGATGTATAGGGCAGATTTTAGTCAGGGCAGACTAGAAGCAGGGCCACCACAAGGCTGTGGTACAGAGCCAGATGTGCAGGAACCAGAGCCAGGAGGAGGTTGCTATCTACGGGAATGAAAGGGAAGGATATGAAGTACTTTAGAAAAGAACAGGAAACATGAGTTAAGTGAAAACTGGACAGCCCATGGATCAAAATGAAGACTTTGCAGAGGGAGTCATTGTGGAGGGGCACATGACAGGATATCCACAGCATGGACCAGGGAAGTAAAGATAATACTGGAGAGGAAGTGGTCCCTGGAAATCTTTGAGAGAAAATCAGACCCAGCTGTGAGGACAGAAGGCTACCATAAGGAGTGAGGAAGGAGGTATGGAGAGGAAATGAAGCAGTGCTTAGGGGAAACTTACTAGAAGTTTGTTTGACAGTGAAGAGAAGGAATAATGGCTTAGTAGACAGAAAAGCAGGAGACAGAATTTTTTCCCATCATGGGGGAAAAAACCTATGGGCAGTCAGAGGAAGGAAAGGAGCTAGGAGAGGACTGAAGATGTTGGAGACAACAGAATAAAGAGTTCAAACCAGAGTCAGAAAACCGCCACATTGTTTTAGACAAACTAATGCAAGGTTAATCACCTCAATGTCCGCAGCCAAAAGGACCAAGTCTCCTTTTTGAATACAGGTAGGAAGGAGAAGAATAATCAACCTGTTGAGCCAGGTAACCAGAGCTGCTTTTGTGTGAAACAATTGTCGGGAACAATTGGAACTTCCCTATTTGAACATAGCATAAAGTTCCCTGGGCTGCTCAGGACTGTGCAAGACAAATAGAAGCTGGGTGGTGCCTGGGAAACCTGACTGAAAGGGAATCCACAACAGATCTCAGTGGAGTTGAGATGTCACAACAAGATTTGGGACTAGTTTTAGTCAAAAAGGGGAGAAAATCACATTTTTTCTCCCAATGATGAAGGCAAACCCCAGAAAGTAGAGCTTTGTACGTTATAAATTATAACTCATTAGGTTAACATAGAAGACTATTGTTACAAAGACATCGTTGGGATGCAAATAATAGTGACTATGTTATTGACTTAAAAACTATACTTGGTGTGCTTGAGAACCAAACTGCAGCACAGAGTCACATCTGGCTACTTATTAACTGAGAACTCTGAGATCAGCATTATTTTCAAGAAAATGACTGGATATGGCCAAAAGACCATGTAATGTTTAACTGATCATAGAGAACAGCAAATAAAAAGCTATATTTTAAATGAAAAATCTTCCTCAAAGAAATGGTCATGGTCTTCACATACTGCTCATAAAATCTGGGAAAGATTATTATTCAAATTTGCAGTGGTGAAATACTGCTGAAGTGATAATTAAACCCCTTGGACTTAGGTTTTGACAGAAGCCAATTCCCAAATTCTCAAGATTTGAATTTAACCCCTTATTCCAACTGCCCCCTCTAAAATCCTCAGCCCATAGCATAAGCCAGAAACAAGTGTCTACTTTTTTCTTTCTTTTTAAAAATGCAGACACCATTGTTGCTGGGCAGATTATAAGCATCATTTGTAGATGAGGCCTATAGTGAGGCTCAATTAGATTCAAAGAGAAGCTGTTTTGCAGAATACAAGTCTCCCATTCTTTAACAGAGATGTGGGCTGCTTTTAAACAGCAAGCTCTACAAGAGAGGGCTTATGAAAATCCCTCTTTCTGTAGCCAACAGGGCCACTGTTTTTCCCCTAAATACCCAAATGCTAGTGTGGAATCTATACAAACCTCTATGCAGAAACTGAAAAATCAAAAACAGAAACCCAAATTTCCATAGGAAACAAGCTAAAAATTGGTATGCAATCGTAGCAAGTGACTCAGCACCGCTAAAATTACCTTAAGCCATGAATTTGATCCATCTAAGATTCAGGAGCCTATCAAACTGCACCCAAGTTTCAGGCTGCTTAGTAATAACTATTATCCTACCATGAATCCCATTACTGGTAGAAATTTGATCCAGGCAAAATTCCAAAAAATGCTTACAAGTGAACTGAGAGTCCCAGTCACTCAGGGTCTCTTGCTGGGCAGCAGTGAGGTCAGAAAGGTCGTCATACCCATCCTTCAGTGCTTCCTTATCCAGGCAAAAGGTAGCAAGGCCCCTGGATGCATCTCTTCCGGCAAAGACCCCATATGGTCCCTCTTTACAAACAAAATGAAATCAAAGACAAATTCTTTATTAGATAGTAATACAGTTCTCTGTGGTTCACACACAGAAGATGGCTTTCTTATCCATCAACAAAGAAAGTTCTCTTTTTGCATATCAAATTCCATTCCCAAAACCCTCAGTGATGTTGACACTTTGATCATTACATAGGGGACATTAAAAGACCTATTGTAAACAAATAACTAAACTTAAATTAAAAATGCCACACATTTTCAATCTTTTATGATTTCCAATTAGTTAATATGAAAGTCATAAATGATTATTTTGGAGAGTGGTGGTGGCAGGGAGTGACCCAAGATAATACAGACCACAGGTTAGAATTCACCTTGAGGACTTTAAACATGGATCCTGGCTCTGCTCTAGGAACTTGGGCCAAGACAGTGAGAGTTATAGTTTCTTAAGATAATAACCATTAATGTGTAAAGGAAAACATTTCCTTATAAATGTATACTCATATTTTAATGAGTCAAAGGTATCTTATAGAGGTCTTTGGTTGTAAGACTCAATTAAACATTAACTTGTGGCATCTGCAGGAGAAATCATTTTACGAGTATCAGTGGTTCAAAAATCTATCCATGTTACAAAATCTTCACTGTCAATAGATAAGAACTAGTACAAAGGAGATCAGTTTCATTATTCTTTTTGGTGGGCTTGAAGAGAAGACTGTGAAGTATGAAAATCATGTAAAATACTGAATCAATACCCCAAAATAATTTTATGAAACCTAGAATATTGTGTTCGACAGTATGTGGAACTTTTGTCTGAGAGCAATGAATCCTTCTGTAGACACTTAATGAGGATGTTTAGATTTATTTAAGTATTGTACGGGTGAATGAAAAAATCCACTGTACTATAAACAATGTCTTCTTTTCCTAAAAGCAGGCTGAATAGCAACCCTGACATTAAAAAGTCTGTAGCTAAATTAGAGACTGAATCAAGTTTCATTATGGCCCAGTCACCTGAGACATCAACCCACCAAAAATGTTTTACAAATTTAGATGAATTTTATGATTAACTTTTTCTTCCTATCCTAAGGATTGAACCTGGGGCCCCAGGTATGCTAGGTAAGTTCTACCATTGAGCTATACTCTAGGCCCTTATGGTCAACTTTAAAATGCAATTAAGATTCCCAAACAATGACTACTTTTAACCCTCATTACATGCTGCCATTTCATTGAGATTAAAAAAAAAACTCTGCACACTTGTCACAAAAGCATAACTTTAGTGGAAACAGTAGTACCTGCCTGATCTCACAAGCTAAGCAGGGTCTGCCTGGTTAGTCATTGGATGGGAGACTCCCTGGGAATACCAGGTGCTGCAGGCTAGGGAAAGGGACCTGGCAACCCACTCCCGAAACAATCCACCATTGAAAACCCTATAAATAGCAGAAAAACACTGACAATAGTACTGGGCATGGCAGTGTTGGAGAGTGTTTTGTTCTGTTGTACATAGGGTTGCTATGAGCCTGACCTGACCTGACCTGACGGCACCTACCAACAACAGTGCTTGAAAACAGGCAAAATGTATTGGTTTGGACTTCACAATTTCACAAATTATGGTCATTGGGTTGTGAGAATGGTCTTTACCTAGCATATTTCACAGAATACTTACACAAGGCCTAGGGGAGGCATTAAAAGTCTTTGGAGAATTCATATTGTTCACCACAATGTATATTCACTAGATGATCCATGAGCAGAGATTTGTATCTGTTTTACTCACTGCTACATTCCTAGCACCTACAACAGTGCCTTGCACTTAGGAATTCTTTCTACCATGAAAACATGTCCACCATGATGATGTTACATGTTCATGGGCCCACTCAATGATAGTGGAGGGTGGAGACTTAGAGATCTCATAATGTGCCATACTTGTTATTTTTCAGAAGGAAAACAAATGCAGGAGAGAACAATGCTTTGCACTAGGTCACACAACTGGTCAGTGACCCAACCAGGACTAAAACACAGGTTGCTTGACTCCCAATTTTATGCTCTGTGCACAGGGTGACACATTCCTCTTGATGACTCTGCAAACTACAATCATATGAGAACAACCCATGCACATGTTCTGACTATGGTTTAGCACAATAATAAATAGGTATTTACATGATTATGTTTATTGATAATGCACTACTATAGTGACAAATATGTGGTTTATCAGATTATTTTGCAATTACATGCCTACAGAATATAGGTATTCTAAAATGTCCAAAAGGAAAAAAAACTAAGTGTTCTAAAGAATCTTCACACACCTGATTTTGATTAGCTGGACTCTGGAGAGTTAAAGGAAGGCGTGGGACATATTTGGTTTAGTGCTGGATATTCTTCTCTAAGACTAGTGAGCATGTCAACTGGCACCCCCACCCCCAGCTCCCAGTGTTTATATTGGAGCAACTAAAATCTCTTCTTTCTCCTCTCCAAGTATTCTAGAAAGCAGGACTTTCAAAATTTGGCTGCTTCTCAAATTTTGCTTCTGTTAAAATGCAGAATCCTTGCCCCCCCCCCCAGACTTATCTGTGGAAACCACGGGTTAGGCCAGGAATTAGTATTTTTCCTCAAATGCATCAGGTGACTCTTGATAGGCAATCAGGGTTGGAAAAACCTCATCTCTAAGGATCCTTTCAGGGCTGGGATTTAGCTTAGTGGGTAGAGCACTGCGCTGCAGTCTCTGAGGTCCCAAGTTCAATTCCCAGCACCGCAAAAATGGGAGAAGGACCTGGCAATCCACTCCCAAGGCAATCCAGAAAACAGTCAGCCAATGAAAACCCTATGAGGGTCGCTATGAGTCGGATACCGACTCGACGGCACCTAACAACAACAACAAGGATCCTTTCAAGGTAGCCTCCTCCAATTGCTCAGCAGCCATCCATCCATCTATTCACCCCTCATTTCTCCTCTGGTTGGCTTTTCCTGAAATCCCCCCACCCAGCAGCCTTCATAGCCCTACCCCTTTTGTTTCTCTGGATCTTCCCACTTCTCCCTCCATTTTTTTTTCTTCTAGTCTTTTCTCTCCTGCTATAGACTAAATACGTTATTACCTATCAGCTTGTCTAGCTTGCCACGTTACCAAGATCCACCACATTCAGCCCTTATTTCATCCTCAACCACTTCCTTTTCCCGTACGGAGCCTCCCTTGCTCACCTTCCAGCCTTTCCCGGTCAATCGACCATATACACCACTGGCACACACATACCAAACACATGCCACACACATGCCACGTTCCAAGCGCGCGAGTGCGCGAGACAAACCACATACACTGAACATGCTCACGCCGCGCATGCTCCCCTCCGCCCTCCCCCCCCCCCCCCCCGCAATCGCTCTCCACGCACAATGCTTCTACCTGATGCTAATCCCCGTCTCTGCTTCCTTTCTCCCACCCTTACATTCTACCATGGCTACTCCTGGCATCATCCGGTTCTAGTCTTCTCCGAGTCTGGGCCTCCCTCCTCCTGCTCTCCCCACCATGCCTCCCTCGAGACACCCTCATTTCCTTTCTCGAACCCAACACCACATCTTCCTGCCAGGAACCCCCAAACCCACTACCTTCGCAAACTCCCCCAGCACCCTGCATTCTGGACTTTCGCGTCTCACGGCTGCACCCATTCTCAGCTTCAACGCTTCAGTCTTCTTGTTGGCAGTGTGGGCTGGGGATCTGCATCCCCCTCACTAGCCCGCAGCCCCTTTCTAGCGCCTCTAGTCCCCTGCCTGCCCTCCCAGCCGCCTGGCCACGACCGCCCTCCTCTCCGCCTAAGCACGCTCCCTGGCGCGCCGCCATTACTCCCTCCCCTTAGGGGCGTCCCGCACGCCTCTCCTGGGCCCAGCCCCATCTTGGGCCCCCTCTTTTGTCTCCAGCACCTCCCCCGCCCAGCCGCCGTACCGGGCCCGTAGAACTTGCGGCCTTTGGTCACGTCGAACACCTTGCCGTTGATGGCCATCAGTATGCGCGGGTCTTGGACGCCGTCGTAACGCCGCAGCTCGGCAGGGGTGAAGTCGCGCCGCTTGAGGCGGGGCAGCGGGGGCGGCTCATCGTCGTCGCTGTCGCTGCTGGCCCCCGGCTGGTCCCCGCGCACGATCTTGTAGAGCAGGAAGATGCAGAGGCCAAGCAGCAGCAGGTTGAGCGGCGATGTGAAAATCTCGTGCAGCAGCCCGCCACCCTCCAGCTCGCTCGGGTCAGCGCCAGTCGCCACCACATCCTCGGCAGCCATGATCTCTGGAGCAAAGGTTGGGCCGGGCTAGGCAGGGCTCCGGAACTCGCTGCTCTCCCCTCCCTCTTCGCGAGCGAGTGGCGCGCGGTGAGCCTCGCCGACCAGAACTAGCCGGGAAAGGAGGCGGGGCATGAAGGGGCGGAGCCTCCCAGCCCCGCCTCGTCCGCCGCTACCTAAGCTCCGCCCAGTCCCGCCTGGCAGCCGCTCAGACCCCCCATGTAGCCTCGGGATCCTGGCTCCCCTCCCCCAGCCGTCCCAGCCTCCCTTGCCACAGACTGGAGCCCAGCCCTCTGTTCTACCTGCGGGCTCCTAGCCCTAGCCTCATGTCACCCGTGCACCATCCTCTACCTAACCGCGACACATTGCACAGTCCTCCTCTTACCTCAGGTTGTTACCGGCAGACTGACTCTCTGGGATAGCCTTGGCCTTGCAGGCCTCAGTCTGAGGCTCCCTCTGTAGCCTGATATGCACCAAAACCTTGCTTCATGCTTCTCTCCCACCTCTCATCCCGAAGCCTCTCATTTCCTCCTACCCCGAGGCCATCCCCCAGGACCACCACGTGTCTTGTTGTTAAGTAATGTGGAGCCCTGTCCGACTCATAGTGACCCTCATAGGGTTTTCAATGGCTGATTGTTTCGGGATTGCCCAGGGAGAGGATTGCCACGCCCTTCTCCCATTTTTGCGGTGCTGGGAATTGAACCCCGGACCTGAGAGACAGCAGAGCTGCGCTGCGCTCTACCAACTGAGCTAAATCTCAGCCCTCGAGGTGTCTTAGGAGACTGGAAACTCATTCCTCGAACTCCCTTCTCCACCTTAGAGATCCAGACTACCCATTTTCACTTTGGGAACCCCATTCACTCTCTTTAGCCGCCCCTTCCCCAATTTTCCACCAGATCCCGTGGGATGGACACATGGGATAGCAAGTCAAGGCATGGGCCTGTCAAATCTCTCAATATTTGGGGCTCAGACCGCTGAATTGACTTTGGATTTGTTCTCAAAAAATTGAACTCTTTTGCAATCACTGATTTGCTTAGTCACAAGGCATCAGCAAGTGACCTTCTCTTGTTGAGCTTTTTTCTTTTTTAAATCTCGGAACAATGTCCAAAGTCCTTTTGTTTGGCAGCATTTTTCTATTTGAAGTCTGTTGCGCTACCCTTGATAGCCACAATAACCCTGAGCTGGAGCAAGACAAAGGCTGGAGTTTGGAAGGACCCTAGGCTTGATCTTTCCTTTCCTAGGTACTTGTCTGGCCTTTTATGTGCTAACAGGCTGCACTGGCACAGGCCTCTAAGGAGCAAAACTTGTTTCTGCCCTTCAGAGGCCTAATGTGGTCACCCTTTTTAATGTTTCAGGCGGGAGGGAGGGGATCCAAAGAAAGGACAGAGGGGGAAAATAAAACCAAGCCATGCACACATCTGCAGCCCAGAGCTGTACTTTTCCATCAAGAGTTCTTTTTCCTTGCACATAATTTACCCCCGCTCCCAGCACACAAGAGACTTGAAGAGAGAATTGGCTTTTTACCTCAGAATTCTAAAAATTTCTGGCAAGAACTGCTTCCATTCCTGCCCCCCCCCCAATCTTCTTAAATCATTTTAAAGTGTAATGAACCAAACAATCTGTATTACCAGGCCCACACATTTTTTTGTTTTCACAGCTAAATTTAGGATTAGCTGAACAGGCCCCTTCAGATCTTTTGTCAAACCTCTTCAATTTAATCACTGTGAAACATTGTGAAACTGAGGGCACTAGGCAGTAGTTAGAATCTAATTATCCCTTAAAAAAAGAACCATAGAGCCAAGACATTTTAAACACCAACAAACTTGTGAAAACATTTTTCATTTGCAGCTAATATGACAAAAGACTAATATCCTTTAAAAGCTCATTTTAATTGATAAAATCCTTAAGATTCTAGTCAAAATGGACAAAATAGAAACAAGTTCACGAGAGAAGATAATCAGTGGTGAATTGACACATGAAAAGTGTTCATTCTTGCTAGTAATAGAAATAACAACGTGGAGATACCATGGTCATCTACCACTTTCCTATGTTGTTGTTAGGTGCCCTTGAATCAGGGTCCAACTCAAAGCGACCCTGATAGGGATTTCAATGGCTGATTGTTTTGGGATTGCTTTTGGAGTGGATTGCCACATCCTTTTCCCATTTTTGTGGTGCTGGGGATGGAACCCGGGTCTTCAGAGACTGCAGGGCATCACTCTACCAACTGAGCTAACCCTCAGCCCCCACTTTCCTATAGGAAAGATAAAAAGGGAAGAAAAGGATAACATACGATGCTAGCAAGACTGTGGGCAGACTCTCATATACTATTGGGGGAATAGATATTGGAATAAACGTTTGCCATCCACAAAATGTTTGATATTCATTGATCTCACTTCTAGAAATCTACTTTTTGATCCAGTGATTCCACTTGTAGCAATCCATCCCAGGAAACATTTAGAATGCAGACAAAGATTTCACTAGTAAAGATGCTCACCACAGACTCTTTTATTCCAGCACTGAGGATTTGAACCCAGAGCCTTGTGCATCCTAAGCAAGTGTTCTACTACTGAGTTACATCCCCAGCCCTTTTCAATTTTTAATTCTTTTGAAACAGTCTTGCTAAATTACCTAATCTGATCTTGAACTCTCCCAGTAGCCCAGGCAGGACTTGAACTTTTGATCCTCCTGCCTCAGCCTCTGGAGTAGCTTGGATTGCAGGCATGCATCACCCCACCCACCTACAGAGTCATTTTTAATATGGAAAAACTGGAAACAATTCAAATGCCCAACTTCAAATGCAATGGTTAATTAATCCACTTGACTTGTGATAAAACCATACACTGGCCATCCAAATATAATCCTGACATGGGAAAATTCTTATTTTTTAATTTTAGGAGAGAAAAACAGGATGCAAAACTATATACAGTATGAATTCAATTATGTCCACAAATGCACAAAAGGAAATGTGAAAGGAAACATGCTAAAATGGTAACTATTGTGATTGTTAGTTTCTTCTTTATACTTTTCTACATTTTCCATAAGGGACACATGTCACTTTAAGTCTCTGAGAAAAACTGTTTATTATTTCTTTTCTCAAAAACTATAGAATGATTATACATTTTCACTATAACAAACTTAAACATCACCTAAATGTATAAATGAAAAAGCAATGAAACTCATATACACATACACACATGCACACACAAATTTATGTATAAAACTGGGAGAAATTTTAAACAATAAAACATCTATCCACTTTTTCCTAATACAGTGAGACATAGTTTAAAAAAAAAAAAAAACCCTGACATTAGGTTTCCACTCAGATAACCCCTGCTGGGATTTGTTTTGAAATTATGTTTGTTTGAAGTTAGAAAATTCAAAGTATGTCTGGGTGTGGTGGCAGAGGCCTGTAATTGCAGCACTTGGGAGACAGAGGCAGGAGGATCCCAAGTTTCAGACCACCCTGGATTTTATAGCAAGGTCCTGGTCAATGTGGGCTACACAGGGAAAACCCTGCCTCAAAAAACTAACAACAAAGATAAAAAAGAAAGCAAAGAAAATTTGAACCATGGAAAAATACAGAAGATAATGAAAGCACCTCTCCTCACTTTTGATACTCTCTCCTCAAAAGTAACCACTATTAAAATTAGGGAAATTGTATGGAGAGCAATTTAAAACCTCAAGAAGTGATACAACTTGAAAATACAAATGCTTTCGAACTAGATTTGATATTAACCCTTTGACTATGATAGGGACACATATGTCAAAAAGTGTGTGTGAATTTGACAGAAAATCAAGGAAGAGGTGGAAAAAAGTATTTTACAAACTCATATAATGCATTCCAATTATTTTGCTAATCATGTTCTTTATTCCTTGTAATGAAAGGTTTCTGGAAATAAAATACTTGTCATATATATTTTTTTGAAATTAGTAATCAAAGGGTTAAGTGGGCTACTAGTAACACTGAAATGTTGAGCTGGTTGAAAAGTATCCCTCCAGCTGGGCAGGGTGGTGCACACCTGTAATTCCAGCCACTCAGGAGGCAGAGGCAGGAAGATCGCAAGTTCGAGACCAGAGGCAGTCTGTGTAATTTAGTGAGACCTTGTCTCAATAAGTAAAAAAAAAAAAAAAAACAAAAACAACAAAAAAACAGTGTCTCATTGGGCTCATGTCAGAGTCCATGTTGGGTGGACAGGTCTCAGTTAATGTGGCAGTTTTCACAGTACCTGGAAATAACCAAGAATGCTCATGACTGAAAAGCCTTCCTCAGAATATAAGAGTTGCATTATATGTACTCTTTGGCTTCAAATCAATTCCTAAAGCCTATGTACTTGACCCAATGACTACTTATTTCCCAAGATAAATGTTTAGTCTTTTAATGACTGCAAACTTTAAATTATTTTCAAAGGTTCTAAAGAGCTTTTAAAGAAAAATAGCACAATTGCCTGATTAGCTAAAAAATATATGGGAAACAATTAGCTCAGTTGGTAGAGTGCCACTCTGTGCTCTCTGAGGCCCTTGGTTCGATCCCCAGCACCACAAAAACGAAAGAAGAACCTGGCAGCCTACTGCCAAAAGCAATCCCCAATCAGCCATCAAAAACCCTGTGAGGGTCCTTGTGAGTTGGATCTGACTCAGCAGCACTTAACAAGTAATCAAATAAACCCAAAGGAGTATAATAATGTACGAGTTTTCATCATTCAAATTATTGGAGCATTTTTTTTCTCTCAGAGTTTTAAAGCATAGTAATAATTGGAGTTGGCAAGCTTATAGCAAGATAAGCACTCTGACCCATACTGGCAAGAGTGAAATCGCTAAAAAGCAAGATTAGTTTTATTCACCAATATATTTCAAGCTCCTAGACCATGTCTGGCACATAGTAGGCACTCAAATAATATTTGTTGTACTCAAATTATATTGTAAATGGGTCCATGCTTTCTAGAAAGCCCTTTGGCAATATGTAGCAGATGGCTCAAATTATTCCATATCCTATAACCAAGAAATTTAGTTTCTAGGAATTTTTCCAAACAAAGTGTTCAGAAATGTGGACAGAGATTTGTGTAGAAAAATTACAAAGGATGATATGTGGTAGCAAAACTCTGGAAACCACCTAAGCATCCCAACATGCTTGTTCATCTCGGAGTAAAAATCAAAGTCCTTACAGCATCCTGCGAGGTCTAATAAGGTCTGCACTATGCTGCCCACTCTTTTAAGACTTTAGGACCTCACTTACTCCTTCCTCCCTGTGCTCCAGCTCCAGTGGCCCCCTTGCTGTCCCATGAACAACAAAGCATAGTTTCAATTCAGGGACTCTGAACTTGTGCCTCCTTTTGCCTGGAATGCTCTTCCCCAGGTATCCCCATAGGGCATACCCTCACTTTTTCTAACTTGAAACACCCCCTTCTACTCCTCATCCCTTTTCTCTGCTTTATTTTCCCCTGTCATTTTTACTGCTTCCTAATATACAACATTATTTCTCATTTTTTTTGTTATCACCTCCAACTTGAATGTAAGCTATATGAGAACAGAGATTTTGTCTATTTTCCTCACTGTTGCATCTCCTATACCTAGAACAGTAGCTGGCACATAGTAGTGCTCGATAAATATAGAGTTGAATCAATGTGAATATAAAATCCATTATGTTAAATACACATGCACAGGGGAAAAAATCTGAAGGAAATATACCTAAAAGTTAATAGTTATCTCTGGCTTGTGAATTTATGGGTACTTTTGGTTTTTTCTTTATAAAGTGACCATAAATTATTTTACAATCAATTATAAAAAACAAAAATGAAGTTGAAAAACTTAAAGAACAGAAAACCAAGTTGTACAGTTATCAACTAGGTCTTGAGTGATAAGTATATCGAACCATACTTTCAATTTCAGAGACCAGAGTAGGCAGTACTTGGTGCTTCCATCTTCAGACCCAGAGGGATCTGCCCATCTCCAACCATTTGGACAGTCTCTATGCATGGCTCTGTGGTAAGTCTAGGGATGAAAAGCCTTTGCCCCTCAGGAAGGAGCTCACAGTAGAGGCGCGCAGTCAAAAGGTTATAGGCATGGTAAAGGGGAGGTGGGCAATGAATGGAGAAAGGCATGATTTAGGAAGGCTTCATGGGGGAAATGACATTTGGGTAGAGTCTTAACAATTTTCACCAGGTGAATGAGGAAAGGGATGGATTTTCTAGGAAACCACTGGTTCTCAAACTTCATTGAGGATCAGCAAGATCTGGAGAGGGAAAAGGGACTTACTAAAATATCTCTTCCTAGGACCAGCCAACCAGGATTCTGATCGAGTAGGTGTAAAGACTGGGAATCTTGGGAATCTGCATCATGAGTATCAGCTAACATTGTTTGGCCTGCAGCCGTGCCACTGTAGCGTCCCATCCTGTCAGACCTCGGAAGCCAAGCAGGGTCAGGCCTGGTTAGTACTTGGATGGGAGACCGCCTGGGAACACCAGGTGCTGTAGGCTTGGGAGAAGAACCCGGCAGCTAGGGTCTCTATGAGTTAGACACCGACTCGAGGGCACCTAAGAACAACAACATTGTTTGAGCACTTATTATGTTCCAACTAATAGTCTGAATGCTTTTGTGGTTTAACTCATGTACTCTTCATAAAGCGAGATGAGACTGTTAATTATATTATTCTCGTTTCATAGCTGTGGGCACTTAGGTACAAAAAAGTTAAGAAGTTGTCCACTGTCATATAGCTAGAAAGTGGCCATGTTGGTGGAATTCAAATACAATCAGTCTGGCTCTAAATGTTGACTCTTCACTACTAAGCTATTGTATCTCCATTCCAACAAGTGTCCTTGGTGATTCTGAACTAGGTCTGAAACACTGAGTTGGAAGAGGCAATCTAAGCAAAAGCGCAGAGGTGTGAAACAGCTTTCTCCATTCTGGGAAAACCTCACAATGACTCCACATTAACAGTGAAAGCAAATCCAAAGTCCTTAGCACAGTTTACCTAACTAATGTGCTACTCAGATTTCACCCCCCACCTCGCTTCAGGATTTAAACACTCATTCCCTGGTTGCTTAATTGCTGCTAGTGTTGATGACTGACAATTTGCAACTGAATACTCCTCCTGAGATCCCGCCCTAAGGTGCACTTCCTTCTTGGTGCAGCCTGCAGGTAATGAATGGGCAATACAGGGATCTGAAGCCTGGTCCCTTGCCCCATTTGAGAACAACTCTGAGGGGCCACCTTGGGTTCAGAGTTCCTTGTGGGACTGACTGATGGAAGCTGTGTTCTAACAATATTGCAGGTCAGTTTCTTCCTCTGTCTAACCTTGCTTCATTGCCTTCCCCTTCAAAGATAGATCCCCAAAGCACTCCCCAATAAGTTTCGGATGTGCTAATCTCTATCAACTTGTGTCTCAGGGAACCCAGCCTTCCATGATCTGGCTTTATCCTACCTGTCCACCTTTCTCTCCTTCTACTTCCTCCTTATTCTCAACACTCTGACCATACTTTAGCTAGGAATGACCTGGCGGGCATCCCAGCTACTATGTATGTGAGTGCTATAAATACCTTACCTGTATTTCTTCATTTATCTCTCACAACAAGTTAGGTTCTATTTTTATCCTCCTTTTGTAGGCAAGAAAATTATACACAGAGAGGTTAAGTTACTTGCCCAAAGTCACACAGCTTGTAAGAGGCAGCACTGAGATTTAACTGCAGCAATCTCGCCCCAGACCGTATGCTTTAAATGAGATCATTTTACTTGGTGAAAGTATCACACTGGCAGGAGCATTGAGGTTGCAATCAGAGGGGTGGATACTGGACAGTGACACTAGTGACAGTGATACAACTGGACAGTGACCACCTTCTGTGGAGCCTTACCATAGGATGAAATGAGGGCTTAAATCAAGGTTGCAATGATGTGGATATACATGCAGGGATAAAATTTGTGTTAAGGAGCTGGTGAGACAGGGCTTAGCATTCCTTTTTTACTTCTCCCATTCCTTCTATACCCAACTTGTTGTTGTTAGGTGCCGTCGAGTCGTATCCGACTCATAGCGACCCTCATAGGGTTTTCAATGGCAGACTGTTTCAGGATTGCCTTGGGAGTGGATTGCCAGGCCCTTCTCCCATTTTTGCAGTGCTGGGAATTTAACTCAGGACCTCAGAGACTGCAGAGCAGTGCTCTACCAACTGAGCTAAATCCCAGCCCATACCCAACTCAGGTCCCCAATTTTTGCTTTGGAGAGTGGGTGAATGACATGCGTTCACCAAGAGGAGGTATACGGGGGAAAGAGCAAGCTTGCATGAAGGACCTTGCATTCAAACAGGGCTTGTGTCTTAAAATGTGGTTTGCAGGCCAGCAGTGGCATTGACTTCAGCTGGGAACATTTTATACACACACCATCATGGGCAGTATCCCAGACCTACTGAATCACAGTTCTCATTTTAACAAGACCTTGACATGATTCACATTCACACTAATACTTGAAAAGCACAGGCACAAGAATATCCTGGTGAAGATATCCAGTAATGTGCCCAATCCTCTTACTAGAGAGGTGAAAACAGCATCTATGGGCCTATAGATGGCAGTTGAAATCACTGGTACTGAATTATTATTTTTTAATTTTTATTAGTAATTTTTTAGTGTACAACTTAGTGAGTTTCATTATGACATTTCCATATATGCATATCATTCTACATTGTTCATCCCCAATTGCACTCTCATGATGCCCCTTCCCTCCCCTAGGATCCACTTTCTCCCCACCAATGGTCCCCCATTTGCTTGTGTGTCTGGCGTGTGTGTGTGTGTGTGTGTGTGTGTGTGTGTGTGTGCGTGCATGTGTGTATCCAGAGTTTGACTGGCATTGAATTAAATTATGAAGGAAAACACAGGTCAGAGGTCTTGCCAAGGTTCACTGCACTTGTGTGCTAAGCCAAGGGTGAAAATTGTTGGCTGTGATTACTAGAATTGACTCAAACACATGTTTATTTGACCCTCACATTATTTCAATTTTGAAAAGATTACATATAAGGGTAGGGGAGAGAAAGATCTTCTTCTCTTCCTCCTTAGATCTGAAGTAGGCGCTTTAGCTGGATCTAGGGGCCTGATTAATACAAGAGCTCCTTAAAAAGGGACAAACATAAATGTTCAGTAATTTTACATGTACATGAGGATCTTCTCAAGAGTGAAACCAAAACAAAAACAAAAACAAAAAAACGTGTCCAAAGCACGACACTTTTACACAAAGAACAAAAAATGTGGGAAGGAATGACAGGGCAAAATGGTCTCTGGACTAGTAAATCCTAGGAATGTCACTGAGAGATACATGGGGGCGGCGATAAGGATTACTTCAAAGAGTTTGTTTATTCAGGTTTGCTACAGCCCTAATGACCAGTCTCTGGTGATCAAGGCTATTTTCCTCGCTTGGTATGTGAAGGACATCCTTCTCAAGAGAATCTTTATGGCTGGCAGCATGTAGGAAAACACAGGCCAAATGGCCCTTTCTGAAGTTACAGTTCCTCCTGTGATTTCAGCTTGAAATAATTAATATACCAATGTGTTATATTTTGGAATGACATATCTTTAACTCCTTCATAAACATGTAAGCAACAGACCTTTATAGAAAACTCATATTCCTGACTTCTCTTTCAAAGGGGAGTTGGGTGTGGTGGTACATGCCTGTGATCCTAGCACTCCTCAGAAAGCTGAGGTAGAAACTCAAGTCTGAGGCCAGCTTGGATTACATCACAAAACCTTATCAAAAACTAAAAATCACTGAAGTGAAGAAAAGACAGAATATCTGGCACTATACCTCTGTATGACAACAACTGGCCTGAGCTCATTAGCAGTTGCCTCCTTCAAAGGGTATACCCAAAGGAACCCCACTTCTCCCTACTATATCCCCAAGGCGGAGGCCAAGTATCACTTGTCTTTTATTGTATTTTGCTCTATTTTGTTAACTGTAGAGTTAAGCATATATTCAAATAGTTTTTGTACTCATGACTGTTGAAAATGGTAAATACAAGAGGGCAAGGTTACTGTTTCAAAATAAAGGACAAGGGCATATTTCTTGGAATTGTCACACATCCACCATACCCACATTATTCATTCATATTACCTGGCATCTCTAGGTTGTTGGTAGGTGGCAGAGAGGAAAAGATGGCAAGACAGAATCTTGGGGAAGATTGTCATTGTAAGGATTAGTAGGGGAAGGGGATCCCACCAAAGAGCTGGAGAATAAAATCTCCATGTGGTAGGAAGGTGACAGAAGAGTGGTTTGTCAGAAGCCACAGGAAGAGGGAGAGTTTCCAAGAGGGAGAGATTCACAGTGCTGTGTAGATGAAGTGCTGTGTAGATGAAGCAAGAAAGATGAAGACAACAGAGCAAGTTGGGCTAGAAGTTAGGAAATCCCAGGTTACCTGTGCCAGAATCTTTTAAATGTGACATGGGAAAGACAAAAGCCTGGTTCTAGTGGCCTAGGGAATGAGTGGGATGTGAAGGTTGAGATCTGTCAAACAGTAAATTTGAGGCTAGCTCAGCGTATGCCTATAATCCCAGAGACTTGGGAGGCAGAGGTAGGAAGATTGTGAGTTCGAGGCCAGAGGCAGCCTATGCAATTTAGTGAGACCCTGTCTCAGGATAGAAAATAAAAATGGGCTGGTAGTGCAGCCCAGTGGTAGAACACTTGCAAAGTATGTTTGAGGCCCTGGGTTCAACCCCCACGTACTGCACAGGAAAAAAAAAATGTTTGAGCAGCTGGATGCTACGGTTTGAATGTGTTGTCCAAAGTTTGTGTGCTAGAACCTTGATCCCCAATGTAGTGACCATGGGATGTGGGGCCTAATGGGAGATAATGAGGCCATGAGGGCTCACCTCAGGAATGGATTAATGTTGTTATCACAGGAGTAGATTCTTTATAGAAGGCCAAATTTGCTCCATCCCCTTTTCTCTTCTGCCATGAGATGACTCAGCAAGAAGGCCCTTGCCAGATGTAGCCCTTCCATTTTTGGACATCCTAGCCCCCAGAATTGTGAGCCAGCACATTTCTGTTCATTTATATATTACCCAGTCCATTATAGCAGCACAAATGACCTAAGATATGTGACTAAGGGGGTGGATGAAGGACAAATAGAAGCTATATTTCTTGTTTTCATTTTGTTTTTCTGAAAGTTATAATAGATTTAGGCTGCAGGGCCATAGAAGACGCTCAGAGGTTGAAAGTACGGGAAAAACAGGTGTTATTCAACTGTGGCATGAAATGAGATAGGGGAGGATGAAATCAAAAGAATGTGTAGAGGGATCATAGCTCATCCCTTAAGCAGAGAGGGAGAGAGACATGGAGACCCCAAGGTTGAAGAAATTCACACCTGACAGCCTCAACATTTTCCGTGAAGCAGGAGGCAAGATCAACTGCTGCGGGAGTAGAGTGGGGAGAGGAAGGAGCAGAGCAAAAGCTTGAGTGTTGGCCAATGTTAATATTTTCACCATTCCTTCCATAGGGGCTTTTAGAAATAGGAAGAAGCAGGAATTACAGGCATTGTGTTGCCTAGGAAACACAGTGGTTTGCTAAAGCAACAGTAGGTTGTTTTGAATCTTATTAACCCATGCATATCCATTGTCATCCAAAAGAAAAGTGGTGAGTAGCTATGGAAGTAGAGAGAATTCTGCTCCACAGGACAGAGTGGGCATCCTCTATAGCCTAGGGGAAAGGGGGAGTGAGTAGCTCTGGGACAGGAGACTTAAATAAAGTGGGAAAGACAATCAAAGAAGTGGTAGCCAATAAAGTTTTGTCAAAGACTAATTTCCTCTGCTTCCTAGAATGTGTGTACATATAGAGAATGTATATAATTCATACCTCCATGTATGTAGGTGTGATCCTACTATCCCACTGCTATGATTTGGATATGGCTTGAATGTCCCCCAAGGCTTCATGGTTTGAAATTCAATCCCCATTTTAAAGTATTAAGAGGGTAGAAACTTAATCTGACTATGGTGCTTAGAAATGAGGCCTTTAGGAAGGGGTTAAGGTGAGGTAAAGTCATTAGGGTGGAGCCCCCATAATTGAATCCTGGTGGCTCTATAAGAAGATGGAGAGAGAGACCTGAGAGATGTATGTACACATGTGTTCCCATTATGATGTGTGTATTAGTCATTTCATGTGTTGCTGTGGCAGAGAACCTGACAGAACATCCTTAAGGAGGAAGGATAGGTTTATTGGGGCTCATGGTTTAGAGGATCACAGGCCATGATGGTGGGGAGGCATGGCGGAGCAGCTGGTGGAGGAGTAGGTGGCCTGTGTGTGTGGCACAGAATCTCACATCTTGGTGATCAGAAGTAGAGAGATCTACCAGAACCAAGGGGCTGAGTCAAACTTCCAAAGTCCTGCCCTCAATGATCTGCTTCCACAAAGCTACATCCCACCTCCCAAAGTTCCACAGCCTCCACAAATGGTGCTACCATGTTGGGACCAAACTTTTGAACACAAGACCTTTGGAGGATATTTTAGATTTGAATCATAACAATGTGACACAGCCAAGAGAATACTCACCAGAGCCAAGATGATGCTAGCAGCATGCTCAGACTTCCAAAACTGAGCTAAATAAACATATTTTTTTTGTGTGTGTGTGGTACTGAGGGATGAACCCAGGGCCTTGAGCTTGCATGCTCTGCAAGTGCTGGACCACTGAGCTGCACTCCCAGCCCATTTTTTTTTCACTTTTTGAGACAGGGTCTGGTTAAATTACGCAGACTGCCTCTGGTCTCGAACTTGCGATCTTCCTGTCTCCGCTTCCCAAGCTGCTGGGATTACAGGCGTGGGCCACTGTGCCTGGTGGTACATATTGTCTTTATAAAGTTCACCTGTGTCAGGTCTTTTGTTATGGTAATGAAAACTAATTTAAGCACCAACCAACTTAAAATATCTATGGCTAATATGACAAAATTATTCCTTCCTAATTTTTTTTCTTTTGTGGCAGGATAATCTAATTGAGAAAGTTACTTTCTTCTGTTTTCTCTGCTATAGATTCATCACTAAATAGAATTTCTTTTTCTCTCTCTTACTCAGTCTTGCCACATAGAGTGGCCAGGGATTTATGACAAGGAAATCTGGACATAACTTGTGCCAAGAGGAGAGTAAACAGGACTTTGTTTTCAAAAAGTCTAGGTTACTGAGGGTTAGAGCTGGATTATCTGAAAGTAGGGGCCTCTGGGGGTAAGGGAAGTGGTGTGTGGGCCAGCCCCAGTGAGTACTAGATCCCTTGATCCTGGGCACATGTAAGGGAGGCAGTGTCCCAGAGTGTCTATGACCTGTCACTCCCACTCCCCCAGAAATTGAAAGCAGGGTTTGTCAAATTATACTGAGGGAGTTTTTCCCTCCAGACTCAGTAGCCCTCCCCAAACTGATGGCTGGTTCATCACTCCTGGTAGTTTTAACATCCATGTGGATGATCATCTGACACCCTGGCCTTCCACTTCTTTGACTTTCTTCATCTTTTACTCTATCTAAAATTCACTTGAAACAAGTTTGGAAAGGAAATAAAACTATGTTTTTACGGATGACATGATTAGCTATATACAAAATCCAATGAATTCTACGAATAAGCTACTAGAACTAATATGTGAGTTAGCAAGATTGAAGGATACAAGATTGATATATATATATGTATATATATATATACAAACACATACATGTGTGTATATATACATATGTATATATATAAATATAAATTTTAGTTTTAGGTAACAGCAATGAACAATCAGAAATGAAAAGAAATACCATCTGTGATAGTATCAAAATATAAAATACTTAAGGACAAAAAGTGCACATATTATATGATTCCATTTCTATAAATTTCCAGAAATTGTAGTCTAACCTATGATGACAGAAAGGAGATCAGTGGCTACAGGAAATAAGGAATAGAGAGGGGCTCACTTGAAAATGTTGTTGTTAGGTACCATTGAGCTGTGTCTGCCTCATAGTGACCCTCACAGGGTTTTCAATAGCTGATTGTTTTCGGGATTGCCTCGGGAGTGGATTGCCATGTCCTTCTCCCATTTTTGTGGTGCTGGGAATTGAAACTGGTACCTCAGAGACTACAGAGCTACGCTCTACCAACTGAGCTAAATCCCAGCCCTCACTTGAAAATATTTGACCATAATTCACACATGGACTATGTTGTCCAACAATTATACTACACAGCCACAGTCCATTCTCTCTTCTGTGTTTTTTTTTTTGGGGGGGGTACTGAGGATTGAACCAAGGGCTTTACACATGCAAGCACTCTACTACTGAGCTACATCCCCAGCCCCATTTTCTCTTCTATCCTCATTCTCTGGGAATACTCTATCATACCAATCTCCATATTCTTCAAACCTCCCATATCCCCTTTCTATTCTTATTCTCAACTGATGACCTCACACTTCATTTAACTAAGAAAACAGAAGCAATTTTATCATCTTCCCACCACCTACCCACTGATCCCATCTGCACCTACATTCTCTGTTTTCCTTCTGAGTACAGTGCAAGGAATGTTCTCCCTCCAAGGACCTTCCCCTTGAACTCTGCATCCATTTGCCTCACATATTCTCAAGACCTTGGCTCCCACAGTTATCCTCTCTCTTTTGGATATTTCTCTCTCTCTCTCTCTCTCTCTCTCTCTCTCTCTCTCTCTCTCTCTCTCTCTCGTTTTTTCTTGCTAAAGCCTATCCCTCCAGCAACTTGATTAGGAAAACAGATATAGTCAGCCCTTCATATCTATGGGTTCTGCATCCTTGGATTCAATCAAACATGGATTGAAAATATTCTTTTTAAAGATTGCATCTGCACTGAACATTCATGGACCTTTCTTGTCACTATTCTCTAAATATATTAGAACAATAATTTACAGAGGATTTGCATTGTACTAGGTATTACAGATAATTTAAAGATGATTTAAAGTATACAGGAGATGTGCCTAGGCTGTGTGTTTACCACACCATTTTATATAAGGGACTTGGACATCTGTGAATTTTGATATCTGTGGAGGTTCCCGGTACCCATTTCCCCATGGATACTAAGGGATGACTATATATACATGATTCATTTTAGGAATCCAAACTTTTTTTTGAAATTAGCTCAGTGGGTAGAGCGCTGCGCTGCAGTCTCTGAGGCCCTGAGTTAAATTCCCAGCACGGCAAAAATGGGAGAAGGGCCTGGCAATCCACTCCCAAGACAATCCCGAAGCAATCAGCCATTGAAAACCTTAGGAGGGTTGCTATGAGTCGGATACCGACTGGACGGCACTTAACAACAACAACAACATGTGAGCTTGTTTTGATAACCTTCAAGATTTTGATTATAAACAAGAGAAACTGATTCTGGCTGGATTAAACAATTTGGGGGCATATAACAGAATGAACAGGGAGACAGATGAAGCAATCTAGGGAAATGGGAGGAAGCAGAAGAGGGTAGGTAGTGGGGATTCCAGTCAAAGTGATGTCATAGAACCAGCTTGGTTAGCATGTCACCACTGGCAACCACCACCTCTGCCACCTCTAGACACCACCACCATAAAATACTGCTGCCTCTAGATTCTACTGGATTGCCTCCCATAGATGCAATTTCTAAGAATGAATTCAAAACTACTACATTTTATATGACCCTGTCAAAGTTCAAAGTCTTCAATGAGAGTCTGAGTCCTCTGCTAGTGCTCTAACCACCAAGGGTTCATGAAGAGGCAATGGGTACCTCCTTTGGTTTACATGGCAGGGAACTTCAGCCTTATCTTCCAGACTCACATTGGGAGACTACCTCAAAAAGGAAGAGGGTTTGGACATCCACCTCAGGAATAGGCATTTGGGGTTTTCAAGAAAAAAGAGCACTAGATGGTGCTATGAGGTAAAATGTTTTCTTTTTTATTAGTGTGTAATAATTATACATAATGGTTTAATTGTGATGTTTTCATACATGCATATAACATACTTTGATCATTCTTGATTGTGACACTGTCCAAATAACAAGGGTTAAGACTAACAGCACCATCTTCACCACAGACACCATCAACAGGAAGGGCTGACACTAAGAGAGTGCCTGATATGTGCCAGACAATGTTCTCAGTGTTTTATAGAACGCACTCACTCCTTATAACCAGTAAAGCAGGTACTTTCATTACATACATTTTACTGAGGAGGAGACCAAGGCACATTCAGGTTAACTTGTGCAAGATTAGAAAACTAATTGTATCAGGTGTGGTGGTACAAGCCTGTACTCTCGGCACTTGGGAGGCTGAGGAAGGAGGATGGTAAGTTTGAGGCCAGTCTTGGCTACCTAGTAAGACCTTGTCTCAAAAAACCAAACAAATAAAAGACAGAAAGAAAAAAGAAAATAAAACTAATTAGTCATGAAAATGAGATTTAAACCCAAGAAATCTGTCTCTAGGCCTGTACTCCTGTAACCAGTATGGTCTACTCCCTCTCATAATTATGATATAGCTATCATTTACTGATTACTGTGCGCTAGATTCAGAGCTAGGAATTTTGTGTAATGAGATCATTATTGCCATTTTCCATATGAGGGAACTGAGGCTCAGAATAAGTAATTCATGTGCCACAGACAGGGACAAAATCTAGAGCATTTGTAAATGCTAGGGAGGGCACACAGTTAAAGAGATCAGCTTAGCTGGGGATTTGCCATGCACACACTGACCATATCGTGCTGCATCCTAGCAGTCTCCTGGTACCCAAGGAAAAATGAATGAAATCCACTCTGCTGTCCAGGAGAGAGGTACATGGACACTGAGGTTCACAAGCTGTAGTGACAGTGTTTGATCTGGATTTTGGTTAAATTTGATGGAGAAGGAGGAAGGGAATGTGAGGCCTCGATCATCAGCTGTGTGAAGGCACAGAGGTGGAAAGAACATGGTGTGTTTGAAGAATGGGCAGTATGCAGAGGCCATGCATGCTTGGGGCTAGGGCTAGGGCAGCAGAGTGGGGAAATGAGCACAGTCCATGCTAATGTCAGGGCTCTGCAGCAGTACTGTCAAGGCCAACGAAACCATGGAGTATCTGAAATACGTGCACCGATTTCTTTCATGGGGGTTGTTGGGCATTTTGCTTTTGTTTTGGTTGGTTTCATTTAAGCTTTTTTTCAATCTGTAGCCTCATTACTAGAGAAAATAGCTCTCCCTACCTGTGCCACATTCCCAAGGTTTCTTAGTTTTACAAAGGAGGATTTAGAAAATGGAAAATCTGTTGTTAAATATTAGTATAGTGGATAGCTAAGAAGATGGCAGATTAGAAGCTGCCTCCCTATGACTCCTTGAGGGAAAAGAGTCAGAATAACAAAGGATAGACTTAACTCCAAACAGAAAATAGAGGTAAAACAGTGTATCCCACAAAAGGTCAGGTGAAAAACACCTATAAATGGAAAGGCTACACACACAAAAGGAAAAATCAGCTCCCAGTGACTCCAGCCCCAGCTCCCCTTCTGGAGGAAGGGAAACAAAAAGTTCATCCATGAGGTAAGCCAGGCAGCCTGGGTGAAAAAGAAAGACTTGGTATACCTACCACAGAAGAAGCTCACTGATCTCATAAGCCTTAAATCCAGTTGGGGGATTTGGTATGGCAGTGGCTCCTATTGCCAGTTGGATCAGCAAAGAACAAATCCGCTGTCACTTCCTAGATCCCTGAGAACAGACAGACAGATTCCATTTGGAGTTGTTGTTGTTAAGTGTTGTCAAGCTGTCTGACTCATAGCGACCCCATGTACAAGAGAAGGAAACATTACCCAACACCGTGCCATGCACATGATCTTTTTATGTTTGAGCATGTTGTTGCAGCCACTATGCTTCTTCCCATTTTGAGTTATGGTCCATAAGGAAAAGGCGGTCCCAAGGGCTCTACTCCATTCCCATCATAAAGGTCAACTCTACTTTGAGCAGGCAACTCTTCCCCAGTCATTTCTTATATGCCTTCCAGTCTGAGGGGATCATTCTCCAGCACTATATTTGACTGTGCCTCTCTGCTATTCATAGAGTTTTCAATGGATACTTGTTTTGGGAGTGGGCTGCCTGGTCCTTCTCCCTAGAGTGTCTTAGTCTGGAAGCTCAGCTGAAACCTGTCCACCATGGGTGGCCCTGCTGGTATCTGAAATACCATTGGCATAGCTTTCAGCATAACAGCAAAACATAAGCCCCCATAGCACCACAAGCTGACTGATATGTGGTGGGAGGCCTATTGTATTAGACCAACCCACTCAGGGGGCCTAAAAGCAAAGGAAAAAATCACAGGACAGGGAATCTTGGAATGCCTCGCCACAGAGCCTGTGTGTGAAGTGGCTTCAGAGGCAATATTGGAGAGTGAGAAGCTGAAGATAGCTGGGCAGGCTGGCCAATGTCTCTTGTGAATACTACTCAGTGCCCAGAACCTGCAGGGGCTGGCTCCATGCTCTCACTCTGCAGTGAAGATATACAACCCCAAGTCAGGGGAGGGAGCCACCTTGGAGAGTGCCAGGAGACTTGCTCCTGAAGGCAGATGTGGAAACTCAGGTGAGTTTAGGCAAAGTTCCTGAGCCCTATAGCGCCTTCCCATCTACAGTGTTTACTGTTTGGCAAGAGCTGAAGGCACTGAAATCTGTCCCCCTGCACAGATATTAGAGCTCTCTTTGCATCCTTCATGCCCCAAATCACTGAGGAGACACCCCTTGACTTGAACATTAGTCATTCCAGGGTGAGAATTTGGAACAAGTAAGAATCTGCCCAACTACAGACTGCAAAGTTAGGCAAACAGCCTAGCAAGGCAACAAATTTATGACTAATCTGAGCTCAGCACTAGCTTCAATAAAAATCTCCAAATACAACAGACCACTCCCCACCACACACACCAGGTAGATTATAATATTAGAGGGCCCAGAAAGAAGCTGCTCCAATACTTGGCTCTCCTTTTTAAAAAAATATATAACACAAAGTTAACCCTTTTAAAAATGTTATTATGCCTCTAAGTAATATTCCCACTTCATTTAAAAAGCTTCTGTTTTTGTTTGTTATTCCTCTCCTTAAGTTTATATAATTTCATTTGTGAGTATTTTTCTTTGTTGTCAAAACAGTATTTCTAAACCTCTCATTCTCTTCTCTTCCTCTCCCTAACAATCTTCTCTGTTCTTGCTCTTCTTATTCCTTTGCTTTCATTTGACCTTGCTGTTTATTGCTTTTCCCCATTTCTGTCCCCTTTTTTCACCTCGTGAGTATAGTATTTTTACTTTCACCTTAATTAATCTTTCATTTCATAAATTACACTACATTATTTTATTTATTTTCTTTTCTCCACTGACTGGTGGTGTAGTAGTTTGCATAAGTCATTTATTTGAACTTTGGCTCATTGTTACTGTTACAGTAGTTTGTTTCCTCATCTCTGAGGGGTCCTGGGGACTGAGCCCTCAAGAGAAAGCTGGTCACAAAGAAGATCACAATATAATTCCTGAAGAAATAGGCATTCCAGCAGATACACAAATCACAACAAAGAATGTAAGGGACATGAAAAAGCAAGACACAATGACTCCTTCAAAAGATCACACTTTCTAATAAGTAAAGCCAAAGTCACTGAAATGGTTGATATACCAGAAAAAAATGATCATTGATTTCAAAGAGAACACTAATAAGTACATGAACAAATTGAGAAAGTCAATTCAGATTGTTGTTGTTAGATGCTGTCCAGTCAAGTCTGACTCATAGCAACTCCACGTACAGCAGAATGAAACACTCCCCGATTCTGTGCAAGGCACACAATCTTATGTATGTTTAAGCCTATTGTTGCAGACACTGTGTCAAGCTATCTAGTGGAGGGTTTTCTTTTTTTTTTTTTTTTTTTTGTTGACCTGCCACTCTACCAAAGATGATGTCCTTCTCCAGGGATTGGTCCCTCCTGACTACATGTTCAAAATACATAATGCAGTCTCACCATCTTGCTTCCAAGGAACACTCTGGTTGCACTTCTTCCAGGACAGATCTGTTAGTTCTTTTGGCAGTCCATGGTATATTCAATATTCATCTCTAGCACCATAATTCAAAAGCATCAATTCTTCTCCTGTCTCCCTTGTTCAACGTCCAGCTTCCACAGCCATGAAGCAACTGAAAATACCATGGCATGAGTCAGGTGCACCTCTGTCTTCAACACAACATCTTTACTTTTCAATACTCTAAAGAGATCTTTGACACAGCTTTTCCTAAAGCAATGCGTCTTTTGATTTCTTGACTGCAAGTTCCATGGGTGTTGATTATAGGACCAAGTAAAGCAAAATCGTGGACAACCTCATATTTTTTCTTCATTTATTGTGAAGTTGCATATTGACCCAGTTCTAAGGATTTTTGTTTTGTTGATGTTGAGTCACAATTGATACTGAAGGCTATCTACTGTGATCTTCATCAGTAAATGTTTCAAATCTTCTTCACTTTCAGCAAGCAGAGTTGTGTCATCTGCATAATGCAAGTTGTTAATGAATCTTCCTCAAATCCTGATGCTGCATTCTTCTTCATAAAGTCCAGCTTCTTGGATTATTTGTTCAACATATAAATTGAAGCAATATGGTGAAAGGATACAGCCTTGACACACACCTTTCTCGACTTCAAACCAAGCAGTGTTTCCTTGTTCTGTTTGAACGATTGCCTCCTGGCCCATGTATAGATTCCTCATGATTACAATTAGGTGCTCTGTTATTCCCATTATTTGCAATGTTATCTATAATTTGTTATGATCCACACAGTCAAATGCCTTTGCATAGTTGACAAAACATAGATAGACATCTTTCTGATATTCTCTGCTTTCAGCTGATATCCACCTGACATCAGCAATGATGTCCCCTGGTTCCCTGCTCTCCTCTGAATCTGGTTTGATTTTCTGGCAGTTCCCTGTCTATGTATTGCAGGAGTTGCTTTTGAATGATCTTTAGTAGAACTTTGCTTGCACGTGATATTATGGATATTGTTTGATAGTTTCCACATTTAGTTGGATCCTCTTTCTTAAGAATAGGCACAAATATGGATCTCTTGCAGACACTTGGCCAGGTAGCTATTTTCCAAATCTGTTGGCATAAACATGTTAGCACCTCCAGTGGTGCATCTGTTTGTTTAAACATCTCTATTGGTATTCTGTCAATTCCTGGAGCTTTGTGTTTTGTCAATTCCTTCAAGGCAGCTTCTATTTCATCCTTTAATACTATTGGCTCTTCATCATATGCAGTCTCTTGAAATGGTTGATCACCAATTCTTTTTTGTTTAATGACTCTGTGTATTCCTTCCATCATCTTTTGATGTTTCCTGCATCATTTAATATTTCCCCTGTAGAATCTTTCACTATTGCCACTCGAGGCTTGAATTTTTTTCTTCAGTTCATATACCAGGTAAGAAATTCAGCATGGAAACTGAGACTATAAAAAAAAATCAAAAGGAAATGCTGGAAATGAAAAGTTAAATCAATCAAATAAAAACCACAGTGGAAAGTAACATCAGCAGACTAGATCAAACAGAAAAAAAATAACAGGGATAGAAGATAAGGTCAATGAAATACTACACTCAAGGCTGGGTGCCGTAACATATAATGTAATCCCAGTGACTCAGGAGGCTAAGCAGGAGGATTGCAAGTTTGAGGCCAGAAACAGCCTGCTCAACTTAGTGAGACTCTGTCTCAAAGTAAAATTTAAAAAGGGACAGAGGGTATAGATCAATGGTAGAACACTTGTGTTAGGCCCTGATTTCAACCCTTCAGTACTGGTTAAAAAGAAATACTGCATCCAGACACTAATAGAGAAAAATGAGCACAACTATAACTTTCAAGAACTGTGAGACATGATGAAGATGCCAAACCTAAGTATCCATAGGGTATAAGAAGCAGCTGAAATTAAAACTTATGTCACAGAAAAGCTATTCAATGAAATTATAGCAGAAAATTCTCAAAGCTAAGGAAAGAAACAGACACCAAACAACAAGAGGCATTTAGAACTCCAAACAGATATAGGACCAGAAAAGAACCTCTCCATGCCACATTGTAGTTAAAATGCTAAGACTACAGAACAAAGAAACAATTTTAAAAGCTGCAAGAGAAAAATACCAATGCACTTCCAAAGGCAAACCCATGAGAATGATATCAAACCTTTTATCAGTAACCCTAAAAGCTGGGAAGGATGGAATGACATAACTCAAGCCCTGAAAGTAAATAACAACCAACTAAGAATACTATATCCAGCAAAGCTATCTTTTAAAATCAATGGAGAAATAAAGACCTTCCAAGATAATAAAAAACTTAAATAGCTCATGACTACTAAGCCAGCATTGCAGCAGATACCTAAAGGAATCCTACACATGGAGGAAGAAGGAAGGCAGATACAAATACAAAAGCTCAGAAAAAATAAATCCCATGAGAGGAACACATGAACATATGACAGCTAGGAAAGAAGCAAGTATGTCCAACTTAGGAAATCAGCAAATGCCTAATATGAGTCATAGAGAAAGAAAAGAACAACTAATATTCAACTAAACTAGGAAAAGAACCAATAGTGTTACAACAAAAACCAAATTCTTCTCAGTCATAACCTTCAACATAAATGGTCGTCACGCTCCAGTTAAAAGATGAAGACTAATAGCTGTTGTCTTCAAGAAATATACCTTACTGACAAAGGCCCGCACAGACTGAGAATGAAAAGGATGGAAAACAACTTACCAAGCATTGGTACACCTAATTTCATAAAACAAACACTGCTGGACATAATGGGTCAGATATGTCTAGATAAAATAATAGTGAGTGATTTCAATACCCCATGCTCATCAACAGCTAGACCATCCAAACAGAAAGTCAACAAATAAACTTCAATGGCAGCATAGAGAAAATAGACTTAATAGACATCTACAGAATAGTCTATCCAAGAGCAGTGACATACGCATTCTTCTCGGCAGCCCATGGAACTTTCTTTAAAATAGACCATATTAGGTCCTAAAGGAAGTCTTAGCAAATGCAAAAAAGGGAATTATTCCTTATGTTTTATCAGAAAATAATGGAATAAACTAGAAATTAAGAGTAGAAGAAACAACAAAAACTATAGAAACACATAGAGACTGAACAGAACATTCTTGAATGATCAGTGAGTTATCAAACAAATCAGGGAGGAAATTTAAAAATTCCTCAAATCAAATGAAAATGAAAACAGAACCTCAGAGCCTCGGGAATATAGCAAAAGCATTTCTAAGAGGGATATTAACAGCTATGAGTGCTTACAGAAAAAATCAGAGAAAGCTCAAATAAATAACTTAGTGATGCACATTAAGGCATTAGAAAAAGAAGAACAAGTGAAACCCCAAACTAGTAGATGGAAAGAAATTATAAAGATCAGGGTAGAAATTAATGATATGGAGATAAAAGAATAATGCAAATCAATGAAATTGAGTTGATTATTTGAAAAGATACACAAGACTGACAAACCTCTAGCCAAACTAACCAAAAGACAGTGAGAACATCCTAATCAATAAAATTAGAGAGGAAAAAGTGGTCATTGAAAAAGTACCAGTGAAATCCAGAGGATCATTAGGGAATCTTTGGAAACTCATGTTCTAAAAATAAAAAAGAAAATTTGGAAGAAATGGATAACTTTAACATGTACTTTAACATGTATTACCTATCAAAACTAAACCAAGAGGATATGACAACTTGGGAAGACCTACAATAAGCAATGACATTGAAGCAGTAATAGTTTCCCAACAAAGAAAAGCCCAAGACTTACTGGATTCATAGCTGAATTCTACTAGGCCTTTAAAGTAAAATCAATGGTTATATTCCTCAAACTATTCCATAAAATAGAAAGGGAAGGAATACTTCCAAACTTATTCTATGAAGCCAGTATCACCCTGATACCAAAACTAGATAAGGACATTACAACAACAACTATAGACCAATTGCCCAGATGAACATAAATCCAAAAAATCTTAATAAAATACTTGAAAAGTGAATCTAGCAACACATATAAAAGGATCACACGCTATGATCAAGTTGGTTTCATTCGAGGGATGCAAGGAAATTTCAACATACACAAATCAATAAATGTAATATAGCACATAAATAAGACTCAGGGACAGAAATCACACCATTTCAATTGATGCATAAATGATCTTTGGAAAAGTTCAACATCACTTCATGACAAAAGACCCAAAGAAATAAGGAATAGAAGGAACACACCTCAACACAATTAGGTTTTATATGACAAACCTACAGCTGACATTATACTGGGAGAAAACTAAAATCATTGCCTCTAAAATCAGGAATGAGACAAGGATATCCAATCTTTCCACTCTCATTCAATATAGTGAATGAAGTCTTTGTCACAGCAACAAGGCAAAAGAAAGAAATAAAAAGGATACAAATAGGGAAAGAAGAAATCAAATTATCTCTCTTTGCAGATGATATAATCCTGTACCTAAATGGCCCCAAAGACTCCACCCAAAACTCTGATATCTGGTAAATACTTTCAGCAAAATAGCAAGATACAAAGTCAACATTCCAAAACCAATAACATTTCTGTACACCAATAATAAACATTCTGAGAAAGAAATCAAGAAAATAATCCTATTTATAATAACCACAAAAAATTCCTAGGTATAAACCTAACCAAGGAGGTGAAAAATCTCTTTAGTGAAAACTTTAAAACACTGAAGAAAGAAGTTGAAGAAGATACCAGAAGAGAGAAGGATCTCCCTTGCTCGTGGATCAAAGTAATATTGTAAAAAAGGCCATACTTCCAAAAGTGATCTACATACTCAATGCAATTTCCATCAATATTATAATGACATACTTCACAGAAATAGAAAAAACAATCCTACAATGCATATGGAAGTGCAAAAGACGCTGAATAGCTAAAGCAATTCTGAATAGAAAGAGCAATACAGGAGGCACCACAATACCTGAGGTAAAATTATACTACAGAGACATAGTAATAAAAACAGCACAGTACTGGCATGGAAACAGACATGTAGACAAATTAGATAGAATAGAAGACCCAGAAAGAAAATGTAGCTACAGCCACCTGATTTTGACAAAGGTGCCAATAACATACAATGGAGACAAGACAGCCTCTCCAACAAAATGTGCTGGGAATACTGGATGTCCACATGTAGAAGAATGAAATTAGTTCCCTATCTCTCACCCTGCAAAAATTCAACTCAAAATGGACTAAAGACCTTAATGGAAAGCCTGAACATGGAAACTATTACAGGAAAACATAGGGAAAACACTTGAAGATATAGGTGTATGCAAGAACTATCTAAAAAGGACTCTGGTAGTACAGGAAATATTAAAAAGAATTGACATATGGGATCACATGAAAGAGAGAGCCCACAGAATGGGAGAAAATCTTTGCCAACTATACATCTGACAGGGGATTCATATCTATAATATATAAAGAATTAAAAAAATTAAATACCAAAAGCCCCCAAATGATCCTATTAATATTGTATATTCTCACATCTAATCCATATCTTTTCAACAGTTTTAGAGGGCTATAAAATCAGATGTAGATTAGAATTGTGTGCAGTCAACATATCATAGAGACACCCACAATTCTATGTTTGCTGAAATCCTAGATGTGGAATCAGCCTAGATGTCCATCAACAGATGAATGGATAAAGAAAATGTGGCATATATACCTAGTGGAGTTTTATTCAACTATGAAGAGGAATGAAATTATGTCATTTACAGGAAAATGAATGGAACTGGAGATCATATTAAGTGAAGTGAGGCAGACTCAGAAAGACAAATGCCACATGTTTTCCCTCATATTTGGAATCCAGATTGGAAAACAAAACAAAACAAAACATATATTTGTGAGACTTTAAAATAAAAGGAGGACTATCTGGAGGCTTGGTTGGGATTTAGCTCAGTGGGTAGAGCGCTGCGCTGCAGTCTCTGAGGCCCCGAGTTCAATTCCCAGCACCGCAAAAATGGGAGAATGGCCTGGCAATCCACTCCCAAGGCAATCCGGAAACAGTCTGCCATTGAAAACCCCATGAGGGTCGCTATGAGTTGGATACCGACTTGACGGCACCTAACAACAACAAACATCTGGAGGCAGAAGGGGAAAAGTAGGAGAGGGAGAGCAAAAAGGTGGGTAAAGAGATGGTAAATGAGAGCAAAGAACACAATATAATTATATGAAAATGCTTTCATGAAACCCATTACTTTATATACTCATTAAATAAGTAAATTTAAAACAAAACAACAAAAATCTACTTCAATGGAAAAAATGTTAACAAATTAATACTAGCTCTTAAGAGCATTTGACAATGCTGCAGTATGTATACATGAACCTGTCTGTAGCTGTGCCCCGGGGTGTGTGCATATGTATGGGCATTGTAGGAGACATGAATGCAGAAATCTGCCCCATCATTTTTTAAATAGTAGCTTTATCAAGATGTAAATCACGTACCATAAAGTTCACTCCTTTAAAGTGTATAATTCAGTGTGGCTTAAAAAAGTATTCCACAGAGTTGTTCAGCCATCACCATGCTCTAATTTCAGAACATTTTCAACACTTCAAAAGGAAACCCTGTACCCATTAGCAGTCCCTCTCCATTTCCACCTCCTCTAGCCCCTGGCAACCACTAATCTGCTTTTCATCACTAGGAACTTGCCTGTGCTGAGCATTCCGTATCAGCGGAATCTTACAATAGCTGAACTCTCTGATCTCTATGTGATGTTCCAGGAATGAGTCCTGTCGGTTATCTGAGCACCTGTGTCTTCCTTATCTTCTAGGCAACAAGGGGCCTTTATGGCAGAGGAGCTGGCAATGTACTAGAGTGAAAGGCCAATATCATGAAAGGCATCATTCTCTCTCCAAGTCCAGGCTTCAGTGCTCAGGAAGTCCCAGGTTGCCACACCAGGGAGACATGGGATGGTGGAATCATGGTGCAGAGCCTGGGGTTAGTGCTTACCAGGCAGTGTGATGAGGCTGAGGCCTTCCAAATCTATCTCCACAGCCCATCGGTGGGCAGCCCCAGCTCTCTCACCCAGTTCAGACTATTAGGCAAACAGCTGCTTAGAACTTTTGTTCCAAGGCACTGTAAAGGAACACAACTTGAAGATATGCATGATGGTGGAAGTATTGTGTTCCTTGTCTTGGTCACCATGGCAATCTACATAGTCCCTAATCTCTAGTCAACTTCCAAAGTCCCACTCTGCTTCCCTCTGTCTCCTTTAAGGCAGGTTCCTTCTGTTGAAAATGCAGGAGGATGAGAAAATGGCAGGGGGGGGACCTGGCCCAGTGTAAATTGCCATATTTTGGAACCCCCTGAGGGTATGTAAACTTTCCAGTTGTATTCTTTCAGTTTAAAGGAATCCGCTTTCAGGCTAACCTACTCCAGCAGAGCATTTTGCTTCACTTAGGTGTCTTGCTGCTCCTGGGTCACAGCTGGTATACATTATCCTTTCTCCTCCCACTCTCTTGCTCTTTTTTTTTCTTTTCTTTTCTTTCTTTCTTTCTTTCTTTTTTTTTTTTTTGTGTGTGTGGTACTGGGGGTTGAATCTAGGGCTTCGCGCTTGCATGCTTTGCAAGTACTGGACCACTGAGCTACAATCCCAGCCCTTTTTTTTTTTCTTACTTTTTTGAGACAGGGTCTCGCTAAATTATGCAGACTACCTCTGGTCTCGAATTTGCGATCCTCCTGTCTCTGCCTCCCAAGCCGCTGGGATTATAGGTGTGCCCCACCGCACCCAGCTTCTTGCTTGTCTCTTAATGGAGTATCATAGTGATGGAATTTAGCAAACTTCAGGCAGGATCAGGGAAACAGGGTCTGGAAATAGGGAGCCACTGAGGCAAGACAGTCACTAGGCAACTGATTAGGTCACCTAAGTTTCAGTCAAACCACTGAAGTGTCACTTCTTTAAGTCCCATTCTTTTAAGAAAAACAAATCCCATGACCTGGTCAACAGTCACCTACCTGATCAGTCTCTAGGGAGAAACAAAGAAATGACTGCCCTTTAACTCTTTTGGGCCAACATAGAGGTACCTTATCACTGAAGACCAATCTACTAAAGCCAGTTTAAGAGAAAATCCCCAGCCCAGAGAAATCCAGCCCAGAGAAAATCCCCCTAGACAACAGCCTCATCTTGGCTACCCAGTCAGGATCCCCTTGGTTCTCCGAAGGCTTTGTCTACCCTTTCAAGAAATCTCCTTTGCTCTCACTTGCCTTTGCTGTCTGTGCATTTATTCCTGGGTCTGTGGACCCAGCAGCTCTGCATCCAGCACCTGAGGAAAAGTCTGGGCTCAGTACCTCCAGTTGACTTGGTTAGAACCCCTATGGCCACCTTTAGCTCATCTCTTTCCTCCATGCCCCAGAAGGCACCAGTTCTCAGAATCTGTTATCTTGATGACAGTCTTTACTGATTCCCTGCCTCCTTTTTCTCCACCAGCCCCTACTCTGCATCTTTGGGAATCCTATCAGACATTACTTTTAACATATCACAATCATGCTCATAAACTGTCAGAGATTCCACCATTCCCTTTCCTACTTTAGCAGTCAACTGGGAAGCTCAACCTTGTGCATTCAGCATCAACTTCCACCGTAAAGCCTCTATCTGGTCCAGCTCCTTGACCCCTCTCTGTTGATATACCTTCAGAGCTCATGGGCCTGGTAATACCTCTCCCACCACATACCATAAACACATAAATGCATGTGCCTACATAGTTTCTTGTGGTCCTAAGTTTCACGTAGTTTCTCCTACAAAAAGTTCAATCAAGCCCACTTATTGAACATCCATTGTATGACAGGTGCTGCATGTTTTATCTCTTTCTTTTCTTTCTTTCTTTCTTTTTTTTGGACAATGTCTCACTATGTAGCCCAGGCTGGCCTTGAACTTAACACTGGGATTAAAGGCGTGCTTCACCACACCCAGCCTTAGTTGCTGTACCTTTATCATCATCTCATCCAATTCATGGTAGCAAACGATTATCTTTACATTACAGGAGAAGAAACTGAGGCTTAGAGAGATTGAGAATTGATGAAGGACCAGAGGTGGCATTGAACCCAAGATCTATTCTGATGTGAAAGACATTTACCCACCAGGTTACTGAAGACCAACACTACTGAGGTCAAACTTTTCCTCCTGATATTTAAAGCTTTTGCATGAACTACTCCCACAAATCCACAATCCACCCCCCTCCTCATCCCCCATTCCCCCACCCCTGCTTTACTCATCTGTTTCAGATGGGTAGTCTTGTCTCCTCAACTAACAAAGAAGTTCCCTTAGGGCAGTGATGAGGGCTTTACTCCTCCTGGGGTCCCTCACAGGGTCTGGAGCTGGATGAAAAGCATTAGCTCTTAAGCGATGGAACCAAAATGCTTTAAAACTGCTAAGAGCTAAAAGCCTTGTAGAACAGTGTTTTGCAAAGGAAAGACCTATTCTGTAACCTCTGATTTCAAGTGAAGGGCAAACATTGCTGTGCTTGCCGTAACAAATCACAAACACTGCAAAAATCCCAATCCAAACTTTGTGAAGAGATAATGAAAAATTAAATCAAATAGCCATAGAAGGACACAGAACTAAGTGGTAATAGTGTTTGTCTCTGGTGAGGGAATATGGGTGGGAAAAGACATAGTAGGGAGGTTTAGCCTGAATTCCTTTTTCTAACTTTTGAGTTTTGAATCATGAAACTCGCTAACAACTTGAAAAGTACAGGATGGTAAGGTTTTTGGCTCTTGTCCTGAAGCAGTTTCATTCACTGCACTCTGTAAAACAGATCCTCTGGGCCTCCTCTGGCTCCAGGGTCTGAGGCCAGGACCTGAAGGTGCAGGGTTTGTGTCTCAAACATTCCAAGGCATCACAGTAACCAGTTGCTTCCCTCAGCCTGACCACAGCTTTTGTCCTTCAGAGCTGCTAGAGCACAGAAATCTGTACAGGGGGTAGAAATAATCAGGCAGGAATCTGATGCAATAGCCAAAGAATCTGCAGGAAGATGGATTTTTTTCTGTCACCTTCAGAGCTATCTGCGAGACCCAAGAGCTATAACTCTGTGTGAACTACTATCTGGGACTCTAGGAGGCCCAAGCAACAGCTTCATGTTTGGGATAATTACTGAATGATCTTGGACATGCTAATAGGAAGAGATAAATACAAACCAGGCCCTTGACCTCAGACATAGTCCTTGGATTCTTGAGAAAATACTTACCAGGGTGACAGATGTGATAGAGCAGGAGGGTCGAGTCAAATATTTTGTTCCTCTAATCTGATAAAATAATGTTTTTGGTTGACAAAGCCTGAGATACATGTTAAAGGGTGCAAAGTAAGTGACATCATAAGATGACGCAGGATGCATTTTTATCTTGGCAAAGCCCACTACATTGCCCCAGGGGGTAAACAGAAGTTGCTTTAACAGGAATTCAGACTCTCCATCAAATCATCATCTTCTCCCCTCGTCCCCCATGCCCAATATACTTCTATATATTCTAAGTTCAAGTGTGCAGCATCTTCTTGCCCTTGTGACTTCTTTGCTATATCTTAAATTGCATAAATCTGAAGTCATACAAGACACCCTAGTCATCATACTTTGTTTCTAGACATGATAATACCCAGAAATCAATGGCTTTTACGTCCTTGCTGCTGTTGTTAGGAGCCACTGAGCTGGTATCTGACTCATAGTGACCATAGGTACAACAGACGAAACAGTATTGTTAGTGCTTCTCTGCTATTCATAGGGGTTTTCAATGGCAGATGATATTTTGGGAGTGGGTTGCCTGGTCCTTTTCCCAAGCCTACAGCACCTGGTGTTCTCAGGCTGTCTCCCAACCAAGTACTAATCAGGCCCGACTCTGCTTAGCTTCCAAGATCTGACAGGATCAGTAGCCACAGTGGTAAGGCTGCAGGCTTTACATCCTTAAGTAGACTAAATGGCTAGGGACTGGAAGCACAAATTAATAAGATGAAATGTGTGCTAAAGGAAGTGAAATTAAGAGAGGATATCATTCTTTGATGACTAAGTGCTAGGTGAATATGAATAGCTAGTGCTGTGAGATCACAAGTTCGAGATCAGAGGCAGTCTGCATAATTTAGTGAGACCCTGTCGCAAAAAATATGGGCTGGGCATGAAGCTCAGTGGTCCAGCACTTGTAAAGCATGCAAGTGCGACCCCCTGGGTTCACCTCCCAGTACTGAAAAAAAAAAAAAAGAAAAAGAAAAAGAAAGAAAAGAAAAGAAGTAAGGAAGAAGACAGAGGGAAAATTTTGGGGGACAGAGAGAAAGTAGGCTTTCTGTCAACTGAAGGGGAGGGGACAAACAGGTTGTCACTTCTAATCCAGAGGTACTTAAAGTGGGGTGCAAGACCTGCTACTTCTTTGGGAGTTGCAAACATCCCTAAAATTGAAGGTATAACTGTGAACTCACCCAAGGACATCTTTTTTTTTCTAGGAAGAAAGATGAAAAATATTTTGTCAAATTCCCCAAAGGCTCTGAGACCCGTTCATAATTAAGAACCACTGCCTTTGACTGCTTTCCATTTTGCCCCATCCCTCCAGGTCCCCTTGAGAGCCCCTACTTGTGCTTCAGCTATACTTGGGGAAAGGAGAAGTGGGGTGATCTGGCTCAGGGAATCTGGAGTTCTCCATGCATCCCCCCAACAATTCTCACACCTTGGCCCCCACCTTGCTCTGAGGGAAAACTTGAGGGGGGAGTGTGGTGTTGGAGACATGTGGGGCCCCTGCACAGGTGCAGGTAGGAGAAGGTAATGTGCTTCTTGGAGCTGGAGCAAGCAAAGTAAAGCCTAGGCAGAAATTGCAGCTGAAGACACTGTGCCCAGATGTATATGAACATGGGGCTGTACAGGACAAACCCAGAGAAAAGGCAGGGGCCCCAGCAGTGGGGGAGCATCAAGGCTTCTTTCATTCTCATGTGTCCTAAAGGAGCTGCCAGCATTCTGAGGATCTTCACTCATGGCAGGCTCCCCCAGGCCAACAGAGCCAGGGGCTAACTTATCACAACATCCTGTTCTGAGTCATAAAGATTAAATCAGCTAAATGTGTGTAATTTGTGGTTGCTTTTCCCAGAGAACATGAGATTGGGTCAGTGAAACCCCTTAAGTACTGGACCTGTTTGAGAGATGGTCTTAGGGTTCTGGAGGGTTTTTTTCCTGGTGCCCCTTTAATCAGACTTTCATCATCCTCCACTCAGTCTGCAAAGCAGAGGATTTCAAGTGAAAGTGGAATTGAATTTCCCCAAATCTGGTTAAAATGTAGATATCTGATACAAAATCAGCAAGGCTTATAGATGAACCTAACATCATCAACTAAGTAGATCTAGTTGATATTTAGAGGAAATTCCACCCACAAGAGCAAAATACATATTCTTTTTCAAGTGCACATTCATTCACCAGGGAGGCCATATTCTGAGCCATAAAACATGTCTCAACAAACTTAAAACAATTGAAATCACAGAGTGTTCTATTATAATGGAATCAAGCTAGAAATCAGTAACAGAAAGATAAAAAGATAAACCCAAAGGAAATTAGGAGATATTTTTAATGGAAATGAAAATACAACATATCAAATTTGTGGGCTGCAGCTAAAGCAGTGCCCAGATGGACATTTACAATATTAAATGCTTATTTAAGAATGGAAAGGTCTCAAATCAATAATCTAAGCTTCTACCTCAAGTAACTAGAAAAAAGAGTAAAATAAGCCCCAAGCAAATAGAAAGAAGGAAATAATAAACAGCAGAACCCAATGAAATTGAAAACAGAAAAACAATAGAAAAAAATCAAAGAAACCAAAAACAGATTCTTTGAAAAGAGCAATGAAAATGACAAGCCCCTAGAAAGACTGACAAAAGGAGAAATGAAACAGAGGATATCAATACGGACACTGCAGATACCAAAGGAATAATAAGGGAATAGTTCCAACAACTCTATGCATAAAATTGACAATTTAGATCAAATGGATCAATCCTTGAAAACCACAAACTGCTAAAATTCACCCAAGATGATTTAGGTAATCTGAATGTTGTTGTTGTTGTTGTTGTTGTTGTTTGGTGCCGTCGAGTCGGTATCCAACTCATAGCGACCCTCATAGGGTTTTCAATGGCCTACGGTTTCGGGATTCCCTTGGGAGTGGATTGCCAGGTCCTTCTCCCATTTTTGCGGTTCTGGGAATTGAACTCGGGACCTCAGAGACTGCAGCGCAGCGTTCTACCAACTGAGCTAAATCCCAGCCCCAGGTAATCTGAATAGTCATATTATTATTAAAGAAATTGAGGGTCTGGAATTGTAGCTTATTCGTGGAGCATTTGCCTAGCACGTGTGAGGCCTTCAGTTCCATCCCCTAACACTGCAAAAACAAAACAAGAAAGCATTAATTTATAGTTATTTGTGTTTGCTTCATCAGTACATATACTAAAATCGGAATGATACAGAGAAGATTAGCATGGCCCCTGCACAAGGATGACATGCACATTCATGAAGCATTCCATTTTTAAAATACAAATCATGTTTAGCTACTCCATGAAGCCCACAATAAAGAAGTAGATATTTAGGGAGATATGTGGGAAGTTGTTCATGACAATGGAAAACCAGATTACAAACTCCATGATCCAACTTGTAACATACATATGCATGCATATATATGAAGGACAAATTTTTGGTAAATGTCATAAAACACTAATATAAGTAAAAATATTTCTAAACAAAAAATTAGTAATTTAAAACAGTCCACAAAGAAAAATCAGGCCCAAATTTTTGGGGTTCAGCTCAAAGCCTTGCCCTGACACCAGATGGGTATCAGGAACCCCCAGGACAGGGATGATGGAGTGGCCGGAGGCACCCAAGAAGGACCTCGGGAGATCTTCTATAGGAAAAAGGAATGGGAAGGTTTATTGGTTGCTCCCTCAGGGAGGGACAACCAGCAAGCAGCCCTTTACAAATGGCAGCTCAAGGCCAACAACATAGGATGCTGCTACCTTAATGGTGTTACACCTGGCAAGGCTACAGTTCAGATGTCTCTAAGAAGACACTGGAGGTCTGCTGGTCTTGACTCTCACAGCTCACCTTCTTTACCCTCCTCCTTCCCAGGGTTGGGAGGAATTGGAGGATGCTTCGTGCTTTGCTAGTAGCCTTTGGCGCTTTGGGGCCACCCTGGGCTTTACTCGCTGGCTTGGTTGTAGTCTGTCACAGGCTTGACTCGCTGGCTTGCTTGTAGTCTGTCACAGGGGAGCACTGAATCAAGGTGATGGGGTCCAGACAGCAAATGGAGAACAGTGAAGGTGAAGGTGGAGCCCAGGATCCTGTTTATATATGCTCCTGGAAGGGGGTGTGTACTGGGAGCAGCCAATCAGGGCGCATTCCCTGACAGGTATGACAGTTTACCTGTTATACCTGCCAGGTGGGACAATTATTCAAATAAGGTGATTTTGGGGTGCACACTGGATTGGTGGGTAAGGTGTGCAGGGGTCAAATCATATACATTCCTTTAGGAGCCAACCAGGAGGCTTGGGGTGACCAGTCAAGGTAGAGATGGTTATGACAGGGTCTAGGTGGTCAGGGGCCATCTTTGGTCACTTGATTGGAGGGATAGGAGTAAGTGATTAGAATGTGGCCCTGGTGTCATCCAGAGGTCAGTCCTTCAGGCTGGTCAGAGAGACTCTGGTCAGGGGGCCCTTTTTAGAAATCCCCAATACCAAATGGCATCATTGGTGAATTCTACCAAAACATTTAGAGAAGAAAACACCAGTTCTACCTAATTTCTTTCATAAGATAGAAGTGGTAGAAACACTTCTCAAGTCATTTATTAGGCTAGCACCCCCTTGATACCAAAACAGACTGCCCCATATATTAACCAACCAATCAATCAACCAACCAAACTACAGCCCCAAATCTTTTATGAATATAGACTCAAAAATCTTTGACAATGTACTAGCAAATAAAATTCAGAAATATATAAAAGAATAAAACATAATGACCAAGTGGAGTTTATATGGTAATATGAGTTAAATGCTCTATTTGAAAGTTAATTAATATTAACAGTATAAAGAAGAAAATGCAGGTGCCTGTGCCTTAAGCTCAGGCTAGATAAGTCAGCATCTCTGGGAGCAGAAACAAGAAAGCTGCATGTTAACAAGTCCCCTAGGAGTTTCTGGGAGTGTTTCAAGACCCACAGTCCTTCAGGATAAAGAGCGTCATCATTAGCTTGGCAGATAAGACCTTTCGTGAGCAGACCCCTTCCCACCCTTCTGCTCCCATCTTTTATTGCTCTCCTCCTGAAGCCGGGGGAACACCTAACAACATGGGGTTCCACTGTCTGCCACATATAGACCATGCTATTCCATCCATCTGTTCTAGATCCCTCTCTGGCTCTGATCTAGAGATCAGCCCAGCCAAACATAGCCTTTGCATTGCTAATTTTCCATTCTTCTTTCATAACTTGGCTCAAATGTCATATCCTGTGGGGTTCCTTCCTTTATCTCCCAGGGTGAGCCAGGTACCCTTTCTGGGGATCCCACTGTCTCCTTGTTTTCCTCTCTCAGATCCCTGGTCAGATTGTATTGATAGTATCTGTTACTTATCTGCCTTAGATATTTCTTTCATCCAGGAATCAGCTGGAGACCCCCGATAGTATGTGATGGGAAGTTGGTCTAATTGTTCTGAATATGTACAAAGTAAAGCCCCCACCCTAAGATAGTAAGAAGTCTGATTTATAAGTTCTTTAAAAATAAGTTATTTTAAAAAAAAAAGAGTAACCTCAACTAATGCTTAACAGGACATAACTAAGTACAGGGTTCCTTGACCTTTGTTAATGAATATATAAGGTAAAGTAATTAGCATATAATTAGCAAGCAAACTAATGCCACTTTTAAACTAGTTGAACTGTCTCCCTGCCATTTTTACTCAGATTATTAATTTTCTCAGTTTGTAAAGGCAAACTTCAGCTTCTAGTAATAGTCCTTGTCAGGTAGGGTGAATTGTGGCTCTTTCAATTAATGAGACTTCACTTTGGTTTTTAGAAGTCCACCCAAGGCTCCATTTTAATATTAAGTAACAATTCTGAAACTAAGACTAAATTTTGTAGAGAAACAGTATGTGTTTGAGATACACATCTCCCCCACTTCCTTTCTTCCTTTCTCCCTCTTAAAACTTCAGCAGTGAGGAATAGTACACACTATGGGGAAGTGTGACCACCCCAAGAAAATGTTATTTGAAAGTTTATAAGATTGGGCTTGTGTCCTTTGATTTGGGGAGAGTTTAGGAAGCTAGGGTTTGCTCTAGAATGGGTTCTGTCAGGAAGTGGGGCTGATTCTATGATTACTTCAATAAGTATTATGCAGAGAAAGGGAAGTGGGTGAGGCTAAAGCTATAATGGCAAAGAAGCAGCAGTCACTCATATTAGCCAGGAGGGGGAGATGTTTAGTCATTTCTGTGGTTTGGATAATGTTGTTTAGTCTTTGTTAAGACATGATCATGATGTAGTCTTGTTTTTGCCTTGGTCCATCATAGTCACAGAGTGGCTTTGTCCAATGTTGCTATTCTGTATGATTGTTCATATTCAACAGGAGACCACCATGACCCAGCTGTGAGCCGAGGGACCCCTTGTAGCAGCACCAAGCCCTGGCTGACAGTATCAGGCTAGCTCCTGGATGTCAGGGGATGCTTGGTTGGCGCTCTCTCTCTCTCTCTCTCTCTCTCTCTCTCTCTCTCTCTCTCATTTCTTTACCTCTATCTCTTTCTGTCTTTCACAGTACTGGAAAATGAGCCTTGGGCCTCATGCATGCTATCAAGTGCTCTACCACTGAGCTACATCTTCAGTTACTTATTTTTTACTTTATTTTGAGGCAAAGTCTCACTAAGTTGCCAAGCTGGCTTTGAACTTATGATCCTTGTCTCAACCTCCAGAGTAGCTGAGATTATAGACACTTGGCTTTGTTCTATATAAGTGTGTGTTACTATTATATTTGTGTTGTTGTTGTTGTTAGGTGCTGTCGAGTCGGTATCCAACTCATAGCGACCCTCTGTACAACAGGGGAAACACTATTGTCAGTGCTTCTCTGCTGTTCATAGGGTTTTCAATGGCAGATTGATTTTTGGGAGGGGGTTGCCAGGTCCTTCTCTCAAACCTACAGCACCTGGTGTTCCCAGGCGGTCTCCCATCCAGGTACTAACCAGGCCTGACCCTGCTTAGCTCCCGAGATGTGACGGGATCAGATGCCACAGGGCTATAGCTGCAGGCATTATATTTGTACATAAATGTATACACATATGTATGTGGTGGTGGTGGTGTTAGGTGCTATGGAGTCGGTATCCAACTCATAGTGACCCTATGTACAACAGATGAAATATTATTATCAGTACTTCTCTGCTATTCATGGGGTTTTCAATGGCTGATTGTGTTTTTTTTTAGGGGGGGAGTGGGCTACTGGGTCCTTCTCCCAAGCCTATGGCACCTGGTGTTCCCAGGCAGTCTCCCATCCAAGTTCTAACCAGGCCTGACCCTGCTTAGCTTCCGAGATCTGATGCCACAGTGATACAGCTGCAGGTTTTATGTATGTGTATATACACATATATACATATTCTCATAACTTAGAGTCAGCTACAGTTAGTATTCTTCCTTCTAGTCATTTCTTTAGTGCCTAGGTTTTCATTTATTGGTTTTCTTTGCATAAACCTTAAGCTTGTTGTTTAGTTACCTTAGGAGACACTGATTTTCCCCTTTGAGACATTCATAATGTTGGTATAGTGAACCTCCCCCAATGATTCTTTAGCAATTCCCTCATCCTAGTATGGGCTTTCTCCTTTCTAACCTGATCACCTCTCTTCACTTCTACATTCATCAAAAGCTTCCATCCTACTTGGGACACACTTTGGATTCACCATGAGAAAACCATGGCATGAATTCATAGATTTGATGGAATCCCCATTAAAATTCCACTGACTGGCTTTACAGAAATAGAAAAAATGATCCAAAAATTCATATGGAATCACAAAAGACCACGTATAGCCAGAACACTCTTAAGCTGCAAAACTAATGCAGGTAGAATCACAATCCCTGACTTCAAACTGTACTACAGGGCAGTGGTGTCAAAAGCAGCTTGGTACCCGCACAAAAATAGGCCTGAGGACATTTGGAACAGAATAGAAGACCCAAAATACCTCAACACACCTATAGCCACCTTATTTTCGACACAGGAGCAAAGCAAGTTAAGCTGGAAAAAGGATAGCCTTTTTAATAAATGGTGCTGGGAAACATGGACATCCACTTGCAGAAAAATGGAAACTGACCCGCATCTTTAAATATGCAAGAGAGTTAACTCAAAATCGATAAAAGACCTCAACATAAAACCAGAAACTTTAAAACTAATAGAAGACAAGATAGGTAATACACTCCATCATATAGGCACAGGAAAGTATTTCCTTAATATGACTCCAATTGCTCAAGAAATTGCAACATGAATAGATAAATGGGATTACATGAGATTAAAAAGCTTCTGTACAGCAAAAGAAACAATTAACAGAGTCAAGGAAACCCCCACGGAATGGGAAAAAAATTTCACATCCTATATATCAGACAAAGGTCTAATTGACAGAATTTATAAAGAACTTAAGAAAAAAATTCCCAAGAAAACAAATAACCCAATACACAAATGGGCAAAGGAACTGAATAGACAGTTCTCAAATGAAGAGGTCCGTAAAGCCATGAAACACATGAAAAAATGCTCAACATCCCTAGCCATTAGGGAAATACAAATTAAAACAACTCTGAGATTTCACCTTACACCAGTAAGAATGGCCAAGGTCAATAAAACACATAACAACAAATGCTGGCGAGGTTTTGGGGAAAAGGGAACACTCTTACATTATTAGTGGAGCTGTAAATTGGTCCAACCACTGTGGAAATCAATATGGAGGTATCTTAAAAGACTAAAAATTGATCTACCATATGACCCAGCTATAACACTATTGGGAATTTACCCAAAGGGAGATGGGTCATCATACCACAGAGACACCTGCATCTCCATGTTCAATGCAGCACTTTTCACAATAGCAAGGATATGGAATCAACCAAAGTGCCCATCAGCAGAAAAATGGATAAAAAGACTATGGTACATATACACAATGGAATACTACTCAGCAATAAATAAAAAATTATGCTATTTGCAGCAATTTGATGGAATTGGAGAAAATCACTTTAAGTGAATGAACACAAGCTCAGAAAGAGAAATACCACATGTTCTCACTCATATGTGGGAGCAGAATCAAAATTTTAAGGAGGAAAAAATCGTATGCAGAGGTCGGAACATAATAAAAAAAAAAGCTAAGAATGGCATTATTATAGACGGTCTAGAAAATTCATGTAATAGTTCTGACAATGTAAAAAGAAAGTTCACTACAGAAAAAGTTTCTGTGTTAAACAGAACTGGAACCCAAGGATATATAGAAAAATATTACCATAAAAAGACAAGCAAATGGAAGAGAAGTCTTTGGTGGGGGGTGGGACAGAGAAGGAAGTGCACAAGAGGGTAAGGGGGAACTTATATGTATAATGTACAACAAAATGCATATGTGGAAATGTCACAATGAAAAGCATGTCAGAATGAATCGTATGAAGGTGTACATTAAAAATTTCCAATAAAAAAAGAAAGAAAAAACCATGGCATGTGGTCTCTCCTGGAAAGGCTTGCATTTTGGCAGCTTAGAAGACCTAACATGTACCAGATGGGTGTGGTGGCTCACACCTGTAATCCCAGTGGCTTGGGAGGTAGAGGCAGGAGCATCACAAGTTTGAGAACAGAGGCAGTCTGCATAACTTAGCGAGATCCTGTCTCAAAAAGTAAAAAAAAAAAAAAAAAAAAAAAAAAAAAAAAAAAAAAAAAAAAAAAAAAGGACTAGGGGGCTGCAGCTCAGTGATCCAGTAGTTGCAAAGCATGCAAGCATGAGGCCCTGGGTTCAACTCCCAGTATTGAAAAAAAAGAAAGAAAGAAAAGAAAAAGAACACCTAACATGTTTCTACCCTACATTGGAGTCAAGGGGGCCCTAAGCTGAAGAAAAAATGGAAGTTTATGTGTAGCAGCCGAGAGAGGAGCAGGCATGCTGAAATTATTATACAGCTCAGAGTTTAGGTCTCTTAGGTTTTCTGGGTTAGGGGTGGAGGTGTCCAACTTGATAGACCAGGAGGACTGGATGCAAACACATGATTAAATTGAGATTCAAATAATCCTCTGGCTCTTTATATCTGATCTCCATCTTACTTCCTGTCACCAGGGAAATGGAAGCCTAATAGCCATGTGTGAGCAAGTGCTGGCTGACTCCTTGAAGAGAGGGGGTGTGCAGGGAAGTGTCTCCTGGATTCTTCCTGAGGAAAGCCTTCTGTGACCATTCCATTTGATGAGGTTCCATTACAGTCTCTTTCAAAGGGACATTAGGGCCCACATTAGACCAGCCGAGCTTCTTGACCTCTCTGAAGCTATTTCTGTATGTCTTAAAGGACTGATAAAAATGCTATCATCTTTGTAAAATTTGTTGTAAAATTAGAGAAAATGTTTGTATAGTTTATAGCACATAATAGGTACTTAAACATAGTAGCTCATATCATCACCATCACCATCCTCATTGTGGACCTGCTCTCTCTGCCCTGCTGAAATGAACTCTCAGAAATTAGTAAGAAGGATGAGGGGCATGGTTGTGTATGTCTGTAATCCCAATACTTGGGAGGTGGAGGCAGGAGGATTGAAAGTTTGAGGTAAGCCTGGGCTATATGGTGAGTTCCAGGTCAGCCTGAGCTACATAGGGAGACCCTGTCTCAAAAAAAGTGGGGGTGAAGGATGTGCTTTGACATGATGTGTTGCCCATACAGGCCTTAATGGACTTACAGAGGAAGGGGAGATTTCTTCTTCTTCTTACCCATATTCCATGTTCCCCTTCTCCCTCACCTGAGAGCTGTTATAGTCTCTACTTATCAACATCTTTTATCCAGTAGATTAGGATTTTAATAAGGAGACTGGCCTTATACTGAAGGAAAGGAAATCTAAGGAGGAAAGCCAAGCATCATCTAGGAGATAGGAAAGAACTAGATGGGGAATATTCACCTCAGTGTTCCCAAAATCCAAGCCCAATGTACACACAAGGAAGAGTGAGTTTTGAGGGAACTTCCACAATTTGATAAAGGATATGTACAAAAAAACTTTGATGGTTAGAAATGTGAAACTTTTCCACTAAAACCAGGAACAAGGCACAGATATATTCTCTCACTATTGCTTATCATCATGGTTCCAGATATCTGAACATTATATGTGAAAAGAAAGTAAAAGTTACATAGACCTAGAAGAAAGAAAAAACTGTCTGTTTGTAGAAGACATGATTATCTACGTAGAATATCTTAAAGCAGCAGTTCTCAACCTTTTTTAGCACCAGGGACTGCTTTTTGTGGAAGGCAATTTTTCCACAGACCAAGGTTGGGGGTATGCTGACATGATAGGAAGTGGAGCTCAGGTTGTTTTGCCAAGGATGGGGAGTGGCTGTAAGTACAGATATAAATACAAAAGGTACCAGTACACAGGCCAGTGGTTGAGGACCCCTGTCTTAAAGATCTATAAAAAAAAGCCTCTAACAATGAGTAAGTGATTATGGTAAGGTTGACGGTTATAGGTTTAATATAAAAAATCAATTGCTTCTATGCATACAAACAATGCACAGGTAGAAATCGAAGCTATTGTTGCTGTTGTTAGGTGCTGTCGAGTGGGTGTCCGATTCATACGACCTTGTGTACAACAGAGAACACACTACTGTCAGTGCTTCTCCGCTATGCATAGGGTTTTCAATGGCTGATTGTTTTTTGGGAGTGGGTTGCCTGATCTGTCTTCCAAGCCTACAGCACCTGGTGTTCCCAGGTGCTCTCCCATCCAAGTACTAACCAGGCCTGACCCTGCTTAGCTTCAGAGATCTGACAGGATCAGATGCCACAGTGGTATGGCTGCAGGCAGAAACTGAAGTAGAAAACATATAACCATTTATCTTTGTACCCTTTAAAATGAAATGCTTAGGTAGAAAACTAACAAAATGTGTATAAGATCTATATGAAGAAAACTAAAAAATTCCCATGAAAGCTATCAAAGAACTACATAAATGGATAGTCCTAGTTCATGGATAGGAAGCCTTAATATTGCCAAGATGTCAGTCCTTCTGAACTTGATCTATAAATTAAATGTAATCAGATTCAAAATCACAGCAAGTTATTTTGTGGGTACTGACAAGCTGATTCTTAAGTATATATGGAGAAGTAGAAGGCCCAGAATAGCTAGCGTAATATTGAAAGAGAAAAACAGTTGGAGGATTGAATCTACCTAACTTCAAGATATTATAAAACTACAGTAATCAAGACAGTGTGGTATTGGTGAAAGAATAGGCAAATAGATCAACGGAACGAATACAAATCGAGAAACAGACACATGTGAATAGAGTCATCTGGTCTTTAACAGAGCAGTAAACGTAATACAATGGAGCAAAAAAAAAATCATCTTTTCAAAAATTGGTGCTAGAAAAAACAGACACTTGTGTGCCCCTCCCCAAGAAAATCTAGACACAGACTTTACACTCTTTTGTAACAATTAACTCAAAATGTATCACAGACCTAAATGTCAAATACAAAACTATAAAACTCCTAAAAAATAACATTGAAGAGACTCTCCATGACCTTGGATATGGCAATTTCTTGTTGGATACAACACCAATGGCAGCCTCCCTGAAAGAGTAGGTAAATTGGATTTTATTAAGATTAAAATTTTCTTCTTTGTGAAAGATTAAGACAATGAGAAGACAAGCCACAAACTGGGAAAAATACTTGTAAAAGATACATCTGATAAAATATTATCTAAAATATACCAAGAACCCTTAAAACTCAACAAGAAAAAGAACTCAGCTAAAAATAGGCAAAATATCTCAACAGACACCTCACAAAAGAAGATACACAGATAGCATGTAAGAATATCAAGAGATGTTCAACATCATATGCCATTGTTGTTAGTTGCCATCCAGTTGTGTCTGACTCATAGCAACCCTCACAGGGTTTTCAATGGCTGATTGTTTTCAGGATTGCCTCGGGAGTGGATTGCTACATCCTTCTCCCACTTTTGCAGTGCTGGGAATTGAACCCGGGGCCTCAGAGACTGCAGAGAAGCACTCTACCAACTGACCTAAATCCCAGCCTCATATGCCATTAGAGAATGACAAATTAAAATAACAGTGATGGCTGGGGGTATAGCTCAGTGAGTGGTAAAGCTTGCCTAGCATGTGTGAGGTTCTAGATTGATCCCTAGCACTGCAAACATAAAACAAACACAAAAAATTAAAATAACAATGAGATAACACTACACACTCATTGGAATTGGCCAAAATCCAAAATAGTGACACCACTGAATGCCAGTCAGCATTTGGAGCAACAGAAACTCTCATTCACTGCTGGTGGGAATGCAAAACAGTAAGCTACTTTGGAAGATTATTGCTTTTTTACAATACTAAATATAGTCTTACCATACGATCCAACAATTCTGGCTCACAATGTGGTGTGAAATTAATATTCCCCTTCCAGCAATTGCACATCTTCAGCAATTGCACATACATTTGGGTATTTACCCAAATGAATTGAAAACTTATGCCCACACAGAAACCTACACATGGATGTTTATAGCACATCTATTTATTATTTATTTATTTATTTATTTATTTATTTATTTTTGCAGTCCTGGGGGTGGAACCCAGGGCCTTGAGCTTGTATGCTTTGCAAGTGCTGTACCACTGAGCTGCACTCCAGCCCTAAACAGGGTGTCGCTAAATTACACAGACTGCCTCTGGTCTCAAACTTGTGATCCTCCTGCCTCTGCCTCCCAAGCCACTGGGATTACAGGCGTGCACCACCAACAGCAGATTTATTAATAACTGCCCAAATTTCAAAGCAACCAAGGTGTTCTCTTGTAAGTTAATGGATAAAGAAACTGTGGCATATCCAGACAATAGAATATTCTGCTCTAAAAAGAAAGGAGCCATGAAGCCATTAAATGACATGGAGGAAAATTAAGTGCATAAAAAGAAGTCAATCTGAAAAGGCTACATACAGTATGTTTCCAAATATATGACATTCTGGAAAAAGCAAAACTATGGAGACAGAAAAAAACATCAGCCATTGCCAGGGGCTAGAGGGAAGGGAAGGATGAGTAGGGGGAGCGCAGGGGATTTTTAGGGTAGTGAAACTACTCTGTATAATACCATAATGGTGGATTTGTGTCATTACACATTTGTCCCAACCTATAGAAAGTACAACACCAAGATTGAACCCAGGGAAAACTATGGATTTTAGATGACAATGATGTCAGTGTACGTTCATCAATTGCAACAAATGTACCACTCTGGTGGGGGATGTTGTCAGAGAGGGTGTGCATATGTGGGCAGCAGGGGGAATATGAAAAATCTCTGTACCTGCTGCTCCATCTTGCTATAAATTTTAAACTGCTCTAAAAATAGTCTCTAAATACCCAGGTGCTGTGGTGCATGGCTGTAATCTCACCGACTCTGAAGGCTCAGGCAAAGGGAATCGTGAGTTTGAGGCCAGAGACCCTGTCCTAAGATAAAACAATTTAAAAAGGGGCTAGGAGTACATCTCAGTGGTAGAGTCCTTGCTTAGCATGCACAAGGCCCTGGGTTCAAACCCTCAGTACTGTAAAATATTCTATTAATTAAAAAAGGCTAGTTTATCCAGGCATGGTGGCACATGTCTACAATCCCAATGACTGGGGAGGCAGAAGCAGAAGGACTGCATGTTTGAGGCCAGAGGCAGCCTATGCAAATTAGTGAGACCCTGAGTCAGAATAAAAAATAAAAAAGGGGCTGGGGGTACAGCCCATTGATAGAGCACTTGCAAAGTATGTGTGAGGTCTTGGGTTCTACCCCCAAGTACCATCACCACCACCACCACCACCAACAACAACAACAAAACAAAACAAAAAAATAGTTTGGGTCAGGAGGCAGTTATTAAAGAAGTAGCATGGTCCTAGTAGGAATACAGTTATTTCTACTCATATGCCACTAAGGGGGCTCACAATACTAAGGTTTCTTTGACATTGACCCCTAAGACTTTCAAAGAGTCAAATTCATAAACTCGTATGGGTCTTTCCAAGGTCTTTAAAGGGTATTCCTTCTGTAAACCCAACTTCTAGTTTGCCTAATTTATGTCCTAATATTTTTCTAAAATGTGTCTCCATTGATTACCTTACCCTCTCTGTCCTTCTATCCCTTCTATTTAACACACTGATCTGCCACTGATCTGCACTCTCAAACTCACAGAGTCACCCTAGGCACAGCCCCCTTTATTTCCCTGCCCACGAGGCTGAGCTAGGAACTCCCTGAAGACAGGGAGCAGTACCTGGTTTTAATTGTAGCTACATTTTGTTGAATGTTTTATATATGCCAGGAACTGTACTTTATCTCTCTTTTTTGAATCTGAAAAGTTTTTTGAAATAAGTATAGGTTCACAGAAGTTATGAAGATAGAACAGAGTGTTCCCATGTACCCTTCTTCATTTGGCTTATCCCAATGGTTAAATGTTATATAACTACAGTGTAATATCAGGCCCAGGAAATTGACACTGGCTTAATGTGTGCACATATTTCTTTGCCATTTATTAGATGTGTGACCACCACCCACCCCCAATCAACATACAGAATAATTCCATCACCACAGAGATTTCCCTTGAGCCACTCCCATATAGTTACATTTGCCCCAGTCCTGAACCCCAACCCCAACTCCCTAACTCCTGGTAACCACTAATCTGTTCTTTCTCGATCATTTTTTCACTTCTAGAATTACATAAATGGGAACTGGGTGTGGTGGCATACACCTGTAATCCCAGCCCTTGGCAGATAGAGGCAAGAAGATTGCAATGTCAAGGCCAGCCCGGGCTACATAGCTGGACCTTATCTCAAAAATAAAATGACATTAAATGGAATAATATAGTATGTAACTTTTGCAAGTTGGCTTTTTACCTCAGCATAAAGTCCTGGATATCCACTCAAGTCTTTACCAAGCCCATGGTTCTGAAGACTTTCTTCCCTATGTGTTCTCAATCCCACTCTAGAGTATGGGAATGAATGATCTGTTCCCAGAAGCTCCGAAAGCAATCCACCACAATATCCCATTGATTCCACTTCCTAAATGTTCTGGACTCTGTCCACCAGCTCTGTCTTCACCACACAGCTCTCATCAAAGCTTTTGTCATTGTCTTCCACCTGAATGACTGTGGACGTTTTCCAGCAATCTTTCCATTTCCAGGCTGGCCTGCTCCCCAAAGCCAATGCAAACCCAATCAGGGCTCCTGAAGGGGTTTGGGCATTTTTAGGGTACAACCCAAATCTTTATCATGGTCTGTGAGGCCTTGTCTGCCCTCTCTGTGTCTATTTCCCATAATTCATCTTGAGTTTCTCCCTACCTCACCTGATCAGCTTCAACTTGCACTCTATTCTTTTATATCCCTTATTTTTTCAGTAGTGGGACTTGAACCCAGGGTCTCGTGCATGCTAGGCAAGTGCTCTGCCACTGATCTGCACTCTCAGCCTCTTTCTTTGTGTTTTGAGACAGGGTCTTGCTAAGTTAAGCATGCTGCTTCTGACCTGTGATTGTTCTGCCTTCACCTCCCCAGTCACTGGAATTACACGTGCTGGCTGCTATTCTTTGAAACTACCACACTGTCTGGCCTCTGAGCACCCACATGTTGTTTCCACTGTAAGACAACCCCCTCTCCTACCTCCTCAGCTGACCAAATCCTGCTCATCCTTTAGGTCCCAGCTTTAAATGTTACCGCCTCAGGAGGTTTCCTTGGCATCTCCATTGAGTGAGATCCTCTTTATTATGTAGTGTCTTTCAAAGTAATTGGCACAATCGTAATTAATTACCTAGGCAATTAATTAATCTCTCTCTCTCCCATTGACTAGACTGTAAGCCCCTCAAGAAGAGATGGCTATCAGGTTCACCCTTGAATCTCCAGTTCCCAGAGAAGTGTCACTGTCTTGCGACTGCTCAGTAGATTCTTCTTGAATACATGAACCAAGAAAAGTACAGCTGACTGGTCATAAGTTACTGCGCCTTTAAGGCAGGGAGGGACTTTCTGGAGCTATAGGGAGGAAGGGGTTAGGGAATGACATGCTGACTGAACAGCTGGGGGGCCCAAGGCCCTCTCTACATCCCCTCTCTTCCTTCCCTAGTCAAACCCTTCTATATGCTGGTGAGAGGCCTCATAAGGGGGAAGGTTTTTATGAGGTGCTAGGGACCCATTTTTGAGCCTCTACGCCTGCAAAATGCTGGCAGTTTCTTCAGGCTGCTGTTCAATCTTGGTTTTGGCAGCACTGACTGGAAAGCATCTGTGGATTTTTAAGAGGTAATTCAAAGAGTGACATCATGGTAATGAGAGGCCTCTTTTAACACCCCTTTCCCCTTCCCTTCATCATCTTCCTCATTAGGCTGTAAGCTCAAGAAGAGTGCCACTGTACCTCCAGTGCCCAGTGCGTCAGAGACACTCCATAAATATTTATGAAGTCAAGGAATGGTTAATGAGGGAATGTGGAATAAATGAAGAAGCAAATGCTGAAGGTCCCACAAATTGACTGGAAGCCAAAACTCACTGGTCTAAGCGTCTGCTCGTGTCCTTGTACCTCTTCCTCATGTCTTCCCAGGGAGGTCTGGCTCCTCATCCCACGCAAGAGCAACTGGAGGGCAGGAGCAGTTGCCCCTGGGATACAGTGTGGGGCCAGACACAGCGCAGGTCCTCAGGAAGGGGTTACTGAGTGACTTCCTGCCTGAAAGTGTGGATGTTCAAGAACCTTCTCTGGAACCTCACCCACCCCTCCTCCCCCATCCAAACCTTTCGAGCTACGCTCTGCTTTCCAACTTGGCAACCTGCAGATGATGAACTAATCCAAGCAAATGGCTTCCGGTATTGCTCCTTCTGAGCAGCATTTGCATTTCTATAATTCAGTTTTATCCGGCAGCCCTCGAAGGGGCCACAGTGCAGAGATAAGGCCCTTTGGGAAAGTATTAAGACCCTGAGGTGTGGGTGAGAGTGCAGTGGGCTGCTATCTCCTCAGCCTGCCTTCCAGAGAGGCCCTGATTTGGTTCTTTTCAGTCTGTAGGAAGCCTCTGAGAACATTCTAGGCCTTTAGGGACAGTTTAGAGGAAGAGTTACCCTTGTTCCCTGTCCCCAGCTTTGACCACTGAGGAGAGGCTAGAAGAGGTGCCTGAGAAGGCCTTGGAGAGCCACCTGTGAGAGGCACAGTCTACTGAGCAGAGAAGACTGAAACGCTAAGCTGGTTTCTCTGTTTTAAAATAGTTCACTGAAATCTAAGTGCTGAGAGGGAGGTCACCCATCTCCGGCAACACCACAAATCCACCAGGCCCTCTGTGACATCAGCTCCTTCAGATCGGAGGTTGTGTGGAAAGGTCTGGGGAAGCCTGGCCACAACTCCCTGGAGAGAGGCTCTGGGTTGGGACAGAGGAAGGCTGCACTTTCCATGCCTTAGCTTCCCCCTTTGGATGCTATCTATGCTGTGGAAAATGTCTGGCCTGTGAGCTTGGCCCCAGTGGGTTATAGATTCACAGTGCCAACCTTAGGCAGGTCTTAGCCCTGTAAAGCTTCAGGATTTGCAAATAGAGAATGAGGATGATCCCTGTTCTGCCTGCCTCAGGAGGATGATGAGGAACAAAGAAGATATTAGGAAATTTCTTGGCCAGGGTGAGGAGTTTTTCTTCTTGCCATGACTCTTGCTCCCCCAAACTGCCAGCCAACCTGTTTTGTGGACTCTAGGTGTCCACCCTATGATGTCTCTGAGGGAAGTTGTGCCCAGAGCTGGGAGCTGTATACTTGGGATGCCATGGAAGCCTCTTGAAAGACCCACTGAGCAAAGACCTCCCGCCCTCTAGTGGCTGAACATTGTTCCTCCCCATTAGAGCCAAGTTCTGGTTTTAAGAACTCTGGAATTAAGACCCCTATCAAGCACTCACTTAAGTACCGCCTAGGGCAGGTACTTGGAATAAGTATGAGGGAACAGGAAGGCCTAAGATACAGTCACATCCTCCAGCTGAACTAATAAGGACAAGAAAAGAAGAAGGAAGAGGATCTTCCTTTGGTGTACTGCTTTATAATTTGCCAAGTTCTGATATGTGATATATATCTATATCTATATATCTATGCCTATATCTATATCTATATCTATATCTATGGGGGCTGGGGTTCACCTCAGTTGGTAGAGTGCTGTGCTGCCCTTTCTGAGGACCCAGGTTCGATCCCCAGCACCACAAAAATAGGAGAAAGATGTGTCAATCCACTCCTGAAGCAATCTCGAAGCAATCAGCCACTGAAAACTCTATGAGGGTTGCTATGAGTTGGACCTCATTTGACGGCACCTAAAAACAAATATTATATATATGTGTGTGTGTGTGTGTGTGTATACATGTATATATATATATATATGTGTGTGTATGTGTGTATGTGTGTATGTATATGTGTGTGCATATATATATGTATATGTGTGTGTGTGTGTGTGTGTATTAATGTTTCCTGGCTCAAAACTTGCCCCCCAAGGCAGGACATAGAAACTAGAATTTCTCTTCCTCAAGGCAGATCATAGACAGTGTAATCTTTCCCCACCTTTTTGTTTTAGAGCCTCCCATAGAAAAATTCTCTGACCTACCCTTGTTCAATAGTAGGTTAGGTTACGAGATCTTTGTGTTACTTAGCTTTCCATTACTATAACAAAATACCCGAGACAATCAACTTAAGAAGAGGAAATGTTTATTTTGGCTCACAGTTTTGGAGGTTTCAGTCCATGATCAGTCGACTCTTTTGCTTTTGGGTTTGCAGTGAAGCAACACACCATGGCAGGATTGCATGATGGAGCAAGCTGCTCACTTCATGGGGGCCAGGATGCAAGAGAGAGAGAGAGAGAGAGAGAGAGAGAGAGAGAGAGAGAGAGAGAGAGAGAGGGAGGGAGAGAGAGAGGGACCAGGGTCTCACAGTACCCTTCAATGTCATGACCTCAGTGATCAAACTTCGTTTCACTACGCCTCGCCTCTTAGAGGTTCCATTATATCCCATTATGAGCAAGCTGGACTCTAAGCCTTTAGGGAACATTCCATATGCAAACTATAATAACCTTCCTCATTCAGAAGGGATCCTGCTTCACACCCTAGAGGAAGGAATGTTGCACAGGGGGGCCAAGAAGAATCTGAGTAGGTAGGCCTTGCTGAGTTTCCCCCATCCAGTCTATTGGGAACCATGCCTATATAATGAAATTTCCATAAACCCTCCGAAGCAGAGGGTTCAGAAAGCTTCTAGAGGGTGGCATTCCCAGAGATGGCATGGAAGCTTCGCACCCTTGCCCCATACCTCACCCTATGCACCTCTTTACCTGTACCCTTTGTCATATCCTTTGTAACAAATCAGAAAACATATGTGTTCCTTAGTTCTGTGAGCTGCTGGAAGGAATAAATCAAACACCAAGAGGAGGTTCTGGGATTCCTTATTTATAGGCAGTTAGAATTATAGATAAAATCAACCTGGGTCTTGTGACTGGCATCTAAAGTGGGGGACAGTCTTGAGGACTGAGCCCTCAACCTATGGGATCTGACACTCTGGTGTCAAAACTGAATTCCATTAGAGGAAACCCAACTGTTCGTCATTAAAGAACTGACTGCTTGCTTGTTTGCTGGTGGGGAGAATTCCCCCAGACCCTTTGAGGTCACACAAGTGATCTGTGTTATGACACTATAGTGGGGGAAACAGAGAGTTTGGGATTTGTTTTCCTACCACACTAGTGTTTCCACTTCCCCCTCAAAGTCTTTTTTCTTTTTTTCCCTTTCTTTGGTAGTACTGGGGATATATCCCTGGGCCTTGTGCAAGCAAGGTAAGCACTCTACCACTGAGCTACATCCCTGGCCCCCCTGAAAGATGAGATGTAGCCAGGCACCATGGCACACGCCTGTGATCCCAGCAATTTGGGAGGCTGACACAAGAGGATCTCAAGTTTGAGGCCACAGGCAGCCTGTGCAACTTAGTGAGGCCCTGCCTCAGTGCATAAAGACACAAGTGGGGCCGGGCGTGGTGGCGCGCGCCTGTAATCCCAGCAGCTTGGGAGGTGGAGGTGGGAGGATCGCAAGTTCGAGACCAGAGGCAGTCTGCGTAATTTAGCGAGACCCTGTCTCAAAAAGTAAAAAAAAAAATGGGCTGAGGTGCAGCTCAGTGGTCCAGCACTTGCAGAGCATGCAGGCGCGAGGCCCTGGGGTCAACCCCCAGTACCGCAAAAAAAAAAAAAAAAAAAAAAAAAAAAAAAAAAAAGACACAAGTGGGAGGCCTCAAACCAGGGCCCAGACCCTCATTACCCAATTGGATTGCGCTGAGGTTCAGGAAGGTTGGGCAGGCCTTATAGCAGCCTTGGCCAGGATTCCTAAGCAAATCAGCCAGACTCCCAGCAGCCTGTAGGTGGCACCAGGTATCAGTGAATTTGGAAATGGGCATTCCAGGGAGCTCAGTGACTGTGGCCATGGCCGCTTGGTCCCAGGTTTGAGCTAGGCTGATTCAACAAGTTCTTATTCCTCTAAGTCCACTGGACCTCATGATGAGACTAAATTCTGCACAATTCTCATGATGATCTCTTTGGCAGGAGAAAACACCTTTTCAGTTCACTTTTTATGGAGGTTTGTTTGAGGCAAAATTGTGGTTCACTGAATATTAACTCAGCAAGCCTGAGGAGCTTTTTGGTGCTAGTCATCATTCATTCGTCAGATATTATTTTGTGTCAGGCATAATTCTAGGCACCATGGATACATAAATTTCTTCTTCCAAGGAACTTTCTTTCTTTGAGAGGGTCTCATTATGTAGCCTAGGCTGGCCTTGAACTTTGAATTTGCAATGATCTCCCTACCTTGGCCTCCTGAGTGCCAGAAATAAATAAATAAATAAATAAATGTTTAGTGGATTCTATTTCTTTTCTTTTTTTTTTTTTTTGGCAGTGCTGGGGATCGGACCCAAGGCCTTGCCTTGCATACACTGGGTAAGTGCTCTATCGCTAAGCTAGATCCTCGACTCCCAAGGAACTTTCTGGTGAAATTATTTTTGGAAATCTTCCCCTTCTCAGTGAATAGCTCTGAGCATAGGTTTTGCAAGCCTCAGGAACAGGATTCTGAATGACAGTCTAGTCTAGGGATTTTCACCTGGGCCTGCAGCTCAGAATCACCCAGGGAAGGGGGATACTTGTTAAAGATGCAGCTTCCTGCCCTTATCCATGATCTCCTGGTAATGACTCTCTGGGCCTTTTGTCTGTCTTTCTGCCCTTGAATGAACCAAGCACATTTTTATATCAGCAGAGTCTCTACATTTGCCCTTCCTTCTGATAAAACATCCTTCCCATGTCTAGCTCCTTCTGTTCATTCAGGCCTCTATTGGGTATCACCTCCTCAGAGACTCCTAACCAGTTTGCCCTTTTTAGAATCACAACCCCACCCTACTCTCTCCATACCACATCCATATTGTATCTATTTTGTAGCATTCACAGATACCTATAATTACCTTCCTTCCTTCTTGCCCATTCTGTCCACTACACTGTAAACTTCTTGTGGACAAGGACTTTTCTCTTCACTGTGATCCCTAGTGTCTACAATAGGGCCAGGCACATGGTAGCTCTTCCCTGATTATTAGTCGACTATCCAGTTGAATAAATGGAAATGAACTTGAGACTCTTCCTGTTTAACAAATACTCAGAAGATTCTGGTGCCCACTGAAGTTTGAAAACCAATGACCAAGAGGCAGAGATAGGGAAGCAGGAGACTGGGCTGAATATGATCTGTTCAGGGTATTATGTATTTCAAGTGTTTTCTTCTCTATGAAAATCCCATAATTAACCTCACTATACTATATGTGTGCTGGGATTTGGCTCAGTTGATAGAGTGCTGCACTGCAGTCTCTGAGGTCCCAAGTTCAATTCCCAGCACCACAAAAATGGGAGAAGGGCCTGGCAATCCACTCCCAAGGCAATCCCGAAACAGTCAGCCATTGAAAACCCTATGAGGGTCGCTATGAGTCGGACTTGACTCGACAGCACCTAACAACAACAACAACAACAACAACAACAACATACTATATGCAATTTTAAAAATCATACTATACTTCATAAATATGTTCAATTATTGTTACACGATAATCAAAATTTGTTGTAAAATGTTTAAGGGGATAGAAGTGTCAATAATCCTGATTTGATAATTGCACACTGTACATATGAACTAAATTATCACTTTGCACCCTATAAATCTTTACAATTAAAATACTAACAAAAATGTGCCTCTATCTTGTGATTTGTCTGGTTTTCCTATAAAGGGCTAGGACAAGCTAGGAGAAAACTATTTATTATTTGAAGTTGTTGGTCAAGAAATTTGTAGTTCATTGAGGTTAAGATTTAGCTCCAAGGGAATTGAAATATTTTTATATTTTAGTCTGAGAGTTTATTACAGTACACCTTTGACTTTTCAGTCCATTCTTGGCTTACATTTATAATGAAATCCAGTGTGATCTCCATTTGTGCACTGCATTTAACAAGAGAGATTTGGGAAGGAGAATGACTCCAATGTAGGGTTGCTGTTTTCAAAATTCATCACAGCAATCATCAAAGCATATGATTCCCACATGCCTAATGAAAAATGGACTTTGCTTCAATTCTTGTCCAGCTCTATACCACACCTCATGAGTCTTGCATCTATAGCTGGATCAAGATTGCCCAGAGGAACCAGCTGCTTTGTTAATATGTAGGTTCCTGGTTCTGTCCTACAAGTGTGGCTGTTGCTTTGGCATCTGGCATCAGGCTGGGGATAGAGAGGTGGTGACATGAAAAGGAATCCAGGGGGATTGGACTGCATGGTGGTAAGTTGGTGGAAGAGGAGCTGTTTGGGGAATTGATCAAAATGCAGGGCCCTGCTCTGCTCCTGCAGTGGACAGATGGTTGGATGCTGAATGCCCCTGCTATTGATGACCTCTGTAAATATGGCCCAGAGTGCATATGCCATCATTTCCCATTTGTGTGTGGTTTCTTAAAAATGGGTCTTGTCATCAAGAGAGCCAGAGCCTGTCCCAGAAACTATGGGTCCTGAGCATAACAATGGGATCAGAATAAAGGGGCCAGTGTCAGCAGAAGGGCCATTGTTACAGAGAAATTAATAGGCTCTTTGGGCACTGGGCCCCATACAATTTGTCATCTGTTGACTCCTGCTCACCAGGCCCCCAAAACCTGTGGTTCTTCACAGATGTAGTCCCCAGGGTCTCAGACGAATGTGGCTATGATCCATGGCAGTGGAGTCTGTTTCATTGTGTAGCTGGGCTCACCCTGAGCTTTTTAGTTACGCTCTCATTATGGTTTTTGTTACACTCACTAACGAAGGGTTTGTTGTTATTTTTTAAAAATTCATCCAAGATTCTATTTAGGGAAAAACAAATTGACAAGTAGGTTCTGCAAAGCAAAGGAAACAATTAAGTAAAGAGACAGCCCACAGAATGGTAGAAAATCTTTGCCTATTATTTTCCCTGACAGGGAAATAATATCCAGAATATATGAAGAACTCAAAAAATTAAACACCCCAAATCATCCAATCAATAAATGGGCAAATGAATTGAACAGGAAATTCTCAAAAGAAGAAGTATAAATGGCAATAAATATATGAAAAAATGTTCAACATCCTTAGCCATCAGGGAAATGCAAATCAAAAATACATTGCGATTCCATCTCTCTCTAATCATAATGGCTAGCATCAACAAAACAAATCCTGGCGAGGAGGGAGAAAAGACTCCCCATACACTGCCAGTGGAAATGTTAAGTTAATGTAGCCACGATGGAAATCATTATAGAAGTACCTCAGAAAACTAAAAATAGAACTACCATATGATCCAGCTATACTACTCCTGGGTATATACCTAAAGGGACCTTATTCATGGTACCACAGAGACACCTACACTTTTGTGTTTGTTGCAGTATAGTTCACAATAGCCAAGATATGCAATCAGCCTAGATGTCCACCAACAGATGAAAAGATAAAGAAAATGATTATTATTCAGGACAAAATTATGTCATTTTCAGGAGAACAGATGGAACTGGAGACCATGGTAAGTGAAATAACACAGATTCAGAAAGATGAATATCACATGAGTTTTCACATATGTGGAATCCTTAAACATAAGTAAGGTCGTGTGCCTGGCACAGAATCGGGAAGTGTTTCAATCTGCTATACATAGGATCACTATGAATCAGACTCGACTCAGTGGCACCTAACAAACATGAAGACAAGAAAGCAGAAAGGGGAGTATTTGGGAAAAGGAAGGGGAGCAGCTGGAAGGGGGAACACAAGATAGGGTAATGAGGGGGTGAATATGCCCAAAGTGCACAATATATATTTATGAAAACATCATGATAAAACTATTTTGTACAATAAATATACATACTTTAAAATGCTTTCAAGGCATGAGGGCTGAGATGGCTAAAAAAAAAAAAAAAAAAAAAAAAAAAAAAAAAAAAGGTCCATGTTTCTTTTTCACCAGGAGTAGTGGAGGTTTCTTCTGGTCTTATTAGTTTGGCTGCTACTTAGCTGGCATCTTTATTAATTGCCACTTACAGAATGTCAAAATAGAGAGCACAGTGTGTGCTTAGGAGCAGTTTACAGGGCTCCCCTTAAGATTTTATAGGCTGGACTTCAGAGAGTATTCTTTAGAGGGTTGGACTGGTGAAAAAAAATGCCCTTGATAGAAGAATCATTTAAAGATATAGCCAAAATTATTATAAACAGTACTAATTAAAGCAAGAGAATAAAGAAGAAGTAAGCTTGAGGAAGGGTAGCCCCCACTTCTCTACTTGCTGCTAACTCAGTATTAAAATAGGACTTTTATTTGGAGGCTTTGGAGGAGAGAGAAATTACCACTTGAAAGAGGACGGGTTGTTTCAAGGTAATCCATTTATGTTTAATTCATTGCACTTGGAAATGACAGCACATTGATGGCCCTCCCTGGGTGAAGACTGGAAGGTCATCACACTCTGGTCATTTCCCCTCTGGCCTGATGCATATCCAGATGAATTTTGGGAGAAATGTACATTAGGAGAAAAGAAGACATATAAATAGCACTAATGGGAATCAAGGACTAGAATTTAGCTCTGTTGGTAGAGTGCCATTCTGCACTCTCTGAGGACCCAGGTTCGATCCCCAGCCCTGCAAAAACAGGAGAAGGACCTGGCAATCCGCTCAGGAACAATCCCAAAACAACCAGCCATTGAAAACCCTATGATGGTCACTATGAGTTTGACTTGACTTGACAGCATCTAACAATAACAACAAATAATGGGGATCAAGGAAAAGAAAGAGCATGAGTAACCCACACCTGTATGTGTGATGAATAGAACAGGCTTCTAGATCTTTGTAGGCTCATGTAAGTGCACAGCCTTCTTATTTCCATCTCCCTTCTACTTCCTTCTCCCAACCTACTGTCCCCTGGATGGCAATAGAAGCCTGGTGCCTTTAAGTGCAGTGGGAGAAGAAAGGGCCAAATGGATACTATTGGTTATCACTCTGCTATATTCAAGGATGACTCAGCTTGTACTGTAGTGATCCAAATAAAACAGCATTAAGAAGAGTAACTAATATATACTGAGAACTTGCTGAGTGCCTAGGCCCCGTTTGAGGTCTTTACTTGAAGAATCTCATTTAAACTTCACATTTAAACTTCACAACAGGATGGGGTTATAGTTCAGTGGGAAAGCATTTGCTTAGCATCTGCCAGGCCTTGGTTAAATCCCCAGCACTTAAAAACAAAGAACAATACAAAACAAATTCCTTACATCAACCCTCTGAGGCAGGGACTATTGTCATTCCCTTTTTACAAAGAAGTTACAGTGGCAGAAAGACATATGCTGTTCAAAATAAAAGGAAGGTGTGGTTAGGCCAACTCTGCAGATGGCTGTAACTTTCCTCACCTCTCAAGCAAGAGGCATAGTGTTTTAGTTGGGGGAGGTGTTTCATGGGAGGAGGCACTTTCAGCCCTTCAGGGAGAGACAGAAGAAATCCGGCCTCTCTGTAGATGTTTGCACACAGGCAGGGATGTTAATCTTCACTCTCACCTGCATATCCTTCTGCATGGAAAACTTGTTGGTGATTATTCCAGCATCTGTCTTGCTAACAAACTTCATCACCAGTTCCTAGCATTAGGAACTATTCCTTTAGAAGTCCATTCAGGAAACTTCATTCTTTTTCCAAGCTTTAAACAACTGGGAAATGGGCCTGGTAATGGGATGGTTTTTTTTTTTTTTCACTTCTTAACAAAGGTATTCATAACTCTCAGTTAAGTTTCCCTTTGTAAAGTGTCTTAAAGATCGAACTTTATCCTTGTTGTGCTCATTTTTAACAGAGTATTGCCTATTATTAAAGGCAATTCTCCCTTGTGTTTGTAGCCATTCAAATGCAGCCACCAGTCTTCTCTAGTCCTTGGGTCTGCTTGGGGTGGATCCTGCCATCTTAGCCAGACCAAGAGGTTTTGACTAACTGTTGTGATTATAAGGAAAAGAAGGAAGGGAAGTTAAGTGGTTCTATCTTGGTTCTATCTTGGCTGGGATTTAGCTCAGTTGGTAGAGCACTGCTCTGTAGTCTCTGAGGTCCTGGGTTTGATTCCCAGCACCCCAAAAATGGGAGAAGGATATGGCAATCCACTCCCAAGGCAATCCCCAATCAGCCACTGAAAACTCTGTGAGTTGCTATGAGTGGGACATGACTCAACGGCACCTATCAACAATCTTGGCTTTAAGTTTATATCCATTGGCAAATTTAGGTGGATCTAGATAAAGAGGTTATTTTTTTCTAGACTAGGAGGCGGGACCCAGAGCCTCATGCATACCCTACCTCATGCAAATACTCTACCACTGAGCTGCACCAGAGTCTCACTAAGTTACACACAGTGCCTTTGATCTCAAACTTGCAATCCTCCTGCCTCCACTTCCCAAATTGCTGGGATTACAAGCATGTACCACTGCACATGGCTAGGAGTTTATTTTTTAAAAGTACCTTTACTGAGATATAATCTGCAATTCACGTACGATGCAACTCACCTATAGTTTTTTTTAATAACTTTTGGTTATGGATATTTCTAAAGGTACACAAAAGTAGAGAATTGTTGCTGTTGTTGTTGTTAGGTGCCATCGAGTCGTGTCCAACTCATAGCGACCCTTGTAGGGTTTTCAATGGCTGATTGTTTCGGCACTCTACCAACTGAGCTAAATCCCAGCCCCAAAGTAGAGAATAGTAGAATGAATTCCCATGCATTCATTTCATCTCCCAGCTTGACAACAATCAGCTCATTGCCAGTCTTATCTATCCTGCCATTCCCCATGCTCCTCACTCCCTCTACCTGGGAGTATTTTCAAACAAATCTTAGATAATATGTGGCTTCACTTCCAATGGTTCTGTATTTTTCTCTAACACAGAAAGGATTAGAAAACAGCACAACCACCAGACCTAGTCTATGTTCACATTTCTAGACCAGAAATCTCTGCAATGTGGAGTCCTTGAGCTGAAGAAGAGGGTTCATGAAAGGATTTCGGAAGATCATTGTAGTCTCTGACCATAAATGTGAAGGTTGCATGTGTACTTTATGAGAGGAGGCCACCAAAGGAGTGCAGGTCTCTGTGTGGAGGAGAGGGAAGACCATGAGCTTTTCACAAATTCTGAAAGGGACAGCTGAACCCATAAGGTTAAGAGTCCCTGTCTAGATGAAGGAGCTTGGCTACCCTGGTCTGGATAAAACAATCCTGATCTTCAATGACCAATCCCAGGTGACAGATTTGTTGGGAGAACTGCTGAGCAGTGTTGGCCCCAGTGTGGAGACTTTAGTCCTTTTGACCCACACTATATGGCAAACTCAGGAGGCCACATGGTGTCACTAGGGCTCTAAAACTTCTGAGTGCAACAGAACCCCTTGGTGTGGTGTGAAACATAGATTCTTGGGCCTCACCCTTGAGGATTCTGAGTCAATAGGTCTGAGGTGGGGCTGGAGATCTGCTTGAATTGTTAACAAAATCCTGTGTTGAGAAGAACAGGTGTAGTGGCTAAGAGCATGGCCTTTGGAGTTCAACAGACCTGAGTTTAAACCTTGCTTTTGTCCCGTATTAGTTGTGTGATCTTGGGCAGGTCATTATAGTTTTATGTGAAGTCAGCCTACGTGGAGCACCACTGCCCTATGGGTGTTCTGAGAATGAGGGTAGGTAGTCTAGTGAGTTCCAGGGCAGCCTGGGCTACATAGCAAGATTCTTTTTCAAAATAAAAAAATAATAAAACATATCAGAAAGTTGATTTGATCCATGGACTCTGAGGGTCCACTGACTTCAGCTAACAAGAACAAAACTCTGAAAACTGATGGGCTTAGATTGTTCTTATCAAGCTTCATAGGCGGGGTGAAACTAGATGGTTTCATCCCCTAGGTGCCTTCAGAAACTGGCAGTCATGTTATCTCAGTTGTTTGGAACTTGGTGCGTCAGTGAAGAAACCCTTGATAGCAAACTCAGCACAATCTGGCAAATATGTTTCCTTAACCACACTGAAGATTTGATAAAATAATGTGGCCAAGTCAGGGCCAATTCATCTCACATGTGGGAAAATAACTCAAAGCTCACATCCAGCCAATGGGAAAATGGGGACTGTTAGGTAGCTAGCTTAGGCATTAGCAGGCAGTATGGAGGAGAAGGGGATTAAAAATGGCTCCTGCCTTTCTGTCAGGATGAAGAAGCCATGTGGGTCTCTGAGGATATTAGAAGGATATTTTCAAATGGGTTCCACATCCTACCCAAGGCCTTAAGCCATTTTTAAAACAGAGACGCTAAGCCCACATCACACTAGAGCTGGGGCGCCCAGGGCTGATGTCACACTGAGCATGCTTTAGTTTGAATAAAACTAGAGGGTACATGCAACCACACTCTCTTCTTCCACCTTCTCTTCTTCTACAAGCTCGCTCGCGCTCTCTCTCTCTCTCTCTCTCTCTCTCTCTCTCCTTTTGTCTCTGTTTCTCTGCTCTTCTCCCTCCAGCGACCATGTGCATGTCTCTCCCTTCTCTTAGCTCATCATTTTCTCTGTCTATCCAAGGCAACTTTCCCTCTAAAAGCCTGTTTAATTCTCCTGTTTTCTAGATTCTTTACCTTCCCCTGGGGAATGGAAATATCCTGATGCCAATTCACCCTGGGAATGGAGGTTTTTTCCAATTTCTGTTCCAGGTTTACCTAAGCTTTTCCAAGTGCCTCAGTTTTCCCTGTAATTATTCCTTAAAGATCTACGTGTGTGTGCATATATATATATGTATGTATGTATGTATGTATGTATGTATGTATGTATATGTACACATGTATACATGAACACATGCATACATACACATGAATACATGCATACATACACATATATAAATAATTTTAATTAATATATAATGACAGCCATATGTGACCATGGGTTATATGCTCATTGATTCCCCCCTTTTTTCATATATTCATATAGCTGTAACTTGCATTTTGTGTTTTTCCTCTCCCTCTAAGGTACACTATCTTTAATAAACCTTATCTAAACTCTACTATAGAGTGCAGCCATAGCCCTGTGGCATCCATTCCTATCAGATCTCAGAAGCTAAGCAGGGTCGGGCCTGGTTAGTACTTGGATGGGAGAGCGCCTGGGAACACCAGGTGCTGTAGGCTTGGGAGACGGACCCAGCAACCCACTCCCAATCAATCTGCCATTGAAAACCCTATGAACAGCAGAGAAGCACTGACAATAGTGTTTCGCCTGTTGTATGTAGCGTTGCTATGAGTTGGATACTCCATATTAACTAACAACAACAGCAGTACTCTACTATGCCTGCAGCTGTACCACTGCGGCTTCCGATCCTATCAGATCTCAAAAGCCAAGCAGGGTCAGGCCTGGTTAGTACTTGGATGGGAGACTGCCTGGGAACATCAGGTGCTGTAGGCTTGGGAGAAGGACCCGGAAACCCATGTCCAAAAAACAGCCACTGAAATCCACATGAAAAGTAGAGAACTGACAACAGTGTTTCATCTGTTGTATATAAGGTCGCTATGAGTCAGACACTGACTTGACAGTACCTAACAACAACAACAACAACATACTCTACTATAACTTCTGTATTGGATATAAATTCTTTTATATGCCGAATACAAGGACTGAGGTTTGCTGCCAGATTCCCAGACCCAAACTATGGACCTGCCTACTCATGCTCTCCCAGTCTCCTTGATAACAGGAGATAATGACTCCTATTCACATCCAGGAGAGCCTACTGTAATGCCCATGACCTTTTCTAGCTTCAACATTGTGGTGGCTTTTGGGGACCCATGACTTCAAGGCAGCAGTGCTAGGTTTGAATTTCCTCCCTTACATGAGGGAAAGGCCTGGCTTGACATCAGATTCCCAGAGGGCATGGCTCTGTTGAGGCCCTACCAGAAAACCATAGCATCCACCCAGGAAGTACCCTGGGGCTTTGACTCAGAGTGAACCTGCCAACACACCCTGAGGCTTAGGGTTATGCCTCAAATCCCTGCCCCTACCTTGTCTCCCCCAAATTAAGTGGACTTTGCTCCTACCCTTTTTTCCAATCCTATCTCCATCTTAGGAGCTGCATGGTGTCAGGTCTTATGTCTTGTTTCTAGCTTTGCACTAGCCCTTGGGAATTAACAACCAAACGTGACCTTCTTCTCATTGATCCTCTGGTCTCCCATGGTATAATTTGTGCTTTTGGGGCTACTTCCAGGTAATTGTGCCTGAGTATATCCAGCACCCAGGCATCCTGCTCAGGGAAGCCAGCTTGATTGTCTTTATGCTCAAGAGTGACTGGGTAGGCTGTGGATGCAAATGAGTATTATCAGGCTCTACAGGGCATTTGCAATCCAGGGAATGCAAGTAGGATGACTGGTGATGAGTGAGCAAGTGAGTGACTGATCATTCCTTCCTCTAACCAGGGTCCTGCATGTCCAACTAACATCAAAAATCTAGGGACAACTGCCATCAAAGATCCAGGGACGAAAGGCCACTATGAGTGACTTGCCCAAAGTCCTCTGGGCAATGTGATCAAAATAGATTCCTGGGCCATACCCTATACCCAGAAAGTCCGAATACCCATCACTTGCAGTGACCTTTCAGTAACAGAAAGAGCTTTCCAGGCCAGGCTGGAGCTGGTCTTGTTTTTGTTCTCTGATGGCTGACAAGCACATAGGCCACTTGTCTTCCCAGAGGCCTCTGGTTACAGGGATGGTGGAGTCAGTGGGGAGCTAGGCATGATGTCTAGATATCTCTGGCCTTCTCAGCAGAGCAGAACCTTAACTGTCTAGAATTTCTGAGAAACCAAGAATCATGCAGAAAGCCTATTTTGGCATCCACCTTGTTGGAAAAGTTACCAAAATGTTTAAAGCTTCCTTTCTGCCTTAATGAACTCAGCCTAGTGACTATAATGAACTTTTGTATGATGGTCAATGTCCTTAATTACCTGGGATCACCACTCAGGCTGGGGATAGACACCAACAAAGAAGACTATGACCCTAGTATATGTTTGGGTAATTGTGTTTGTGTGTATTTGTTTTGGAATGCTTGTTTTTCCTCAAGAGAGAGTTAATAAAAATATTTAGGGAAATTCTTTATCATCCTAAGAAATAGAATATTCCAATCCAAAATCAATTTGGTTAAGAATGACCTTGAGACATGGAAATTAGACAGAAAGCAGCATTTGAGGAGGGCTTCCAAGGCCAACACTTCCTTCCTACTTTTTGTTGGCTTAAGTTCAAATTGGCTTCTTAGTTCATTTTTCTTCTCTCATGGGGAGGGGGACTGGGGTTTAGCTCAGCTGGTAGAGTGTCACTCTATGGTCTCTGAGCACCAGGGTTCAATCCCCAGCACTGCAAAAATAGGAGAAAGACTTGGCAATCCACTCTTGAAGGAATCCTGAAACAATCAGCCACTGAAAACCTTATGAGGGTCCCTATGAGTTGGACCTGACTTGATGGTACCTAACAACAATAACAACATGGGATGATAGCCCAGGGACTAGTCACTAAAGAAACCTGTACAGGGTACCACTGTGCTGAACACTATGGAAGACTCAGAGCTAGGAATAAATAGCCTCTGCTGTCAGTCTCTGGTGAGTCAGTTGAGGAGGCACAAGACAAATTTAACATGGGATTGTTCATCATTCTCATTGGAAATCCTCCACATCCTTCATGGGTCTAACAGTACACTTCAAGAATCTATTTGATTACAGTTCCCCAGGGACTTTAGGCAAGTCATTTCTCTCTGCAAGCCTCAGGATCTTTGGCACAATGAGACAGTCTGACTAGATAATCTCCTAGGGCTCTTTCTGCTTTGATGTCTCAGATTCCCTGGACAGTCAACCAACCCAACAAGATGGTCTGTCCTGGGTGTCAGATTTTCCCAGGCAACCAGCTCTCCTGGTCTTCAGAGGAAAATGAATTTCTTGCTGGGCAGGGGTAAAAACGGACATTGTTCATGGGAAAGCTCCTAAATAAGCCTCCAGAGTAGGAGAGAGGTCTTAGAGAGGGTAGAAAAAGTATGTGATCAAAGGATCAAGGCCATGGTAGTGTTGTTCCTCTGTTTCTCTTTGTACTTCTTATCTAGAGAGTGGAAATGGAAGAATTCAGCTAGAGACAAATAGACACATTGAGCACCAAAATCAAGGCCAGATCTTATGTCCCTTAAAATTTCTCACATTCTGTCCCTTCCAAAGTTAGAGAACACCCATTATACACTGACCTATTATTATTTGGGATGCGGACTTAATGAGACCATTAACTTATTCCACAAATCTTTATTAAATACCTTCCTTCGATTTAGTCTTGTGTTGAGTATTAAAAGTAGAGATAAATAAAGTATGGTCCCTGCCCTGGAAGGGCCTCAGTTTTAATTATAATTATAGCATGATGGTTGTGTGCAGGGCCTCAGAGGGAGCATTAGTGTGCAAAGGAGAAGCTGTAGTGAGGGGAGGACAGGGAAGACCTCAAAGAGGAGGTGAGGTTTGAGTGAGTCTTGGAAGATAGGTAAAAGCCATCTCCTCCTGGGGCTGAAGAAGGGGAGCACTTTCCAGATAGAAATGGCATGAGAGTGGAAAATAGTATAGTGCACTGATAATGATTTAAGTCTACTCATAGGTCTATCTTCTAGATAGGTCTAGAAGACATTGTTGTCTTCTCAGGGCCTTTGGGGTGAAGTAAAAATACTTGTTGAGACACAAACCATGGAGGTATTTTATTTACTTTTTTTTTTTTTTTTTGCGGTACTAGGGGTTGAACCCAGGGCCTTGCACCTGCATGCTATGCAAGTGCTGGACCACTGAGCTGCACCCCCAGCCCCCTCTTTTCTTCCTTTACTTTTTGAGACAGGGTCTCATTAAGTTACGCAGACTTCCTCTGGTCTCGAACTTGCGCTCCTCCTGCCTCTGCCTCCCAAGCCATTGGGATTACAGGTATGCGCCATCGTGCCCAACTAGACATGGAGGTATTTTTAAAGCAGGAAATTTACTTTTAGAAGGCAGTTTTGTAGATGGTGGGGATGAAATTAATTGTATAACAGCAAAGGAACCATGGAGAAGAATATCACTCTAGTTAAAGGAGAGTTGATGACTTAGGGCAGCACAATAAAGAGGGTAAGATTTTGGCAGAGGAGAGAGCTATTTTGGAGTTCAAATCTGTAGTTCATCGATTAGTTGGTAGTGAAGTGTTGAGAGAGAAAGTAGAGCTGAAGATAACTTTCTAGTTCTTGATTTGCAAAATTGGGTGGCAGGAGAAGGCGTAAGATACTGGGGATTAAGGGGAGAAAAGAGGTTCAGTTTTGGACAGGTTGATTTTGAGGTGGTCATGGGACATCCAGGTGGTGATATCTAATAGGCAGCTGGAAAATAAGTGGGAGGCCCAGGGCTGGGGGTATAGTTCAGGGGTAGAGTGCTTGTCTGGCATGTGCAAGGCTCTGGGTTTTATCCCCAGCACTGCAAAAATGAGAAAGAAAGAAAAAGAGAGAGAGAGA